>PVLC010001219.1:61811-113698 GCA_004027655.1 Graphiurus murinus | reverse complement strand
GTTATTATGTGATTTCGGTGTTGTGTTTTGTTTTTTTTCCTCTGAGGTTTTTGAGTTCAGGACCAACTTGCTGATTAATCTTGCCCCAGGGGAGTCCAGTGGGCTGAGGTTTGCCTGAATGTGGTTTAGGCAGAGCCCTCGTAAACATAGTTTATGATTGAGGAGCTTTCACACACACACACACACACACACACACACACACACACACACACACACACAATGTCTGGAGTCCTTTTCGATTTTTACAAGTTGGGAGCTGCCTCTGGCATCTAAAGGAGAGGAGCTCAGGATGTTCTTGAATATCATCTCACAGTGTTCCTCCCAACCCAAATTTACCAATAGCATTGAGGCCGAGAAACTCAAAGTTGGGTTAAGACAATAGAAGAAAACAAGGTATTCGTCATAAGAGACAACGAGAATTAAGCAATTTAGACAGAAAGGGAACTTCATATGGCAAAATGTACTTCAGGAGAGAGTTGGCTGCTATAACGAAAAAGACCTCCAAAAGAACAGTGTATTTCTTTGTTCATGTTACTTATGATGATGTTTGTACGGCAGACTTCTCCTGTCTCTGTTCACTTTATCCCTGTGTGTAACAACATGTCTTTCGTTGTTTCTTATGAACCAGACATTGGTCTAAGTATCTCATAAATACTTTCATTTAGTCATCTTCAGACTCCCAGAAAGGTAGACAGGTGCTACTTTCCTTTTGCAGGTGAGAAAATGGAGACACAGAGAGGTTATGTGAATTATCAGAGATCACACAGCCAGGGCAATATGGCTCTGTGTGGCATTAGACCTGAGTCACTTTCTTCATTGATCTTTTTTCAGGGTGACAGAGTGTCCCCAGAGTCCTCTCTCCCTGCACAGACTTCCATTATTGTATGCCACCTGGGATCAGAGCCCAGAAGGAACAGAGAATTCTCTTCCAGATTCCTTCCGCCATCATGGTGCCCCGTTCCCAAGGGGATGATTCCCCTCTATCTCTGTTCCCTGTGGCACTCGAATTTTCTCAGGCAGGGAAGAGGCACATGTTTGTACCGACAGGGATTTCAATGGGGCCCGTGGGGTCGATTTGAAATGGGAATTGATGGTGCGAGCACAGACGCTGGGTTTAGAGCTGTTTCTTCTGACAAAGATACTTGGGATTTAAATATAAATTAGAAGCTGTAAGTAAATTCGGTGTATGAATTTGTACAAATCCCTCATAATGAAAGCGGACGGTTTCTCTTGTCCCTGTTTGTACTGGGTGTTAGCTTCAAGAGCCAAACACCCATGCACAGGTTCCTGGGGCTCAGGAGATTAGAGGTGTGCTTCCTCTGGTTAGAAAGGCCACCCTTGGCAAACAGGAGGGGCCTGGTCCCCTGGGCTCTGGATTCTGCCTAGTGTCTGCACTGATTTCAGTGGCACTTCAAGAAACTGGAGAAAAGGGGGGGTTCCTACTTGGGCATGGTGGTTCATGCCTGCTAATACCAGTACTTGGGAGGCTGAGACAAGACAATCACAGGTTCAAGGCCAGCCTCAGCAACTTAGCAAGACTCTGTTTCTAAACAAAATAAAAAAGAGCTAAAGGTATAGCTCAAAGGTAGAATGCCTCAGCTGGGTGTGGTAGCCCACGCTTGTAATCCTAGTACCTGGGAGGCTGAGATAGGAGGATTGCAAGTTTTAGGACAGCCTCAGCAAATAGTGAGACAATCATTAACCTAGCAAGACCCTGTTTCAAAATAAAATCAAGATGGGGGATGTAGCTCGGAGGTAGAATGCCCTTGGGTTCAATCCCCAGTGCCACAAAAAAAAAAAAAAAAAAAAAAAAAAAAAAACCAAGGAGACAAGGAGGCTTGTGCAGTGTTCCCAGCCCCTCATGTCATTTAAAAGGGGGGGAACTCATTCTCAGATACTGCCTTTCCTCATGAGGGAGCCAGAAGCAGCCATGCTGGGAGGTCAGAGAACAGCATGTGGCCTGGTGTGTGTGAGACAGGCTTAGCAGACGGGCTCCATATGTGCTGACTACAGTGCCCTGAATCCATGCCGCTTTTAACACAGGGTCACCAAACGCCCCGGAAGTTCTCCTCAAAATATACCCAGGAGAGCTGGACATGGAGGCACACGCTTGTAATCCCAGTATTTGGGAGGCTGAGACAGGAGGATCGCAGGTGTGCGGCCAGCCTCAACAACTTAGTGAGGCCCTCCACAACTTAGTGAGACCCTGTTTCAAAATAAAGAATAAAAAATAGGGCTGGGGGTGTAGCTCAGAGGTAGAATGCCTCTGGGTTCAATCCCCAGTACCACACACACAATATATATATATATATATATATATATATATATATATATACACACACACACACACACACACACACACACACACACACACACACACACCCAGGAGGATGCAAACATATGGCCACACAATTTTTTTTTATTTTTTAAGTATGCGTGTGTTGTAATTACACATCATACTGAGGAACAGAGGGACAGGAACACACATAGCTGGTGGAGACTTCCTCCCAAGTCCCATCCTCTCCCTCCCTTTGCCTGTACATGTCTTTGAGGTTGGCACTGGTAGCTTAACTTATGTGCATGGCAATATTTCCACTGTCATCTTTTTTACATCTCTGTCCCTCTCCTCCCTCCTCTCTCCTCCCTCTGTCACTCCACTGGAGTCCCTGCCTCTCTATCTGAGATGACCCTTTTTTCCCAATTTCTCCCTAGCTTCCACATACGGGAGAAAGCATACAATCGTTTGCTTTTTGAGATTGGCTAACCTCACTTAGCATAATATTCCCAACTCTCACCTATTTTCATGCAAATGCCCTAATTTTGCTCTTCTTTATGACTGAGTAAAATTCCATTGTGTGTGCATAGCACGCAAGGTGGTTCGCGGTAGCTACACTCACAACAGCTAAGAGGCGGATGCATCCGAGTGTCCATCAGCTGAGGAATGGATAGACACCAGGTGGTGGGTCCATATAGCGGGATATTCTTCAGTCATTCGAAGGAATGAGGTAGGGCAGCAGGCCCCTTCTTTGCTGGGGAGGATGCTGTGTAGGGTAAAGAAAGCAGAGACAGTGAGGGAAGGGATGTTTCTACAGAGTGAACCCCTCGAAGGAAGAGATCACAGCTCTGTGGTTTCCTTGGCATGTGTAGTCCATTGGCCTGCCTTACACCCCTGGGAAGTCCTAGCACATCCCCAAGATTCCTACAGAGCCCCCATTGCCACTGCCCACATAGTGTCTTCACCCACCAGGCCCTAACACAGGTGTGAATGGGCCACCAAGTCCCTCTTAACATCCAACCATAGCTCTAGAAGGAGACCTCAGTGGTCAACTCAAGCAGGTCCCCTGGCCCGACCATTTGCTAGAATCATCTGGGGCAGTTTGTTGAAACACAAATACCTGCTCCCCCCACCAAGACAAAAGTCTCTAGAAGTGAGGCCCTAAATCGTGAGTAGATTTTGAAGGCCTTTCCTGTGATCCTAATGTCTTGTCAGCATCAGGAGCCACTGTTCTTGTCTGATCTCAGGTGCACGAACTGGAACTCAGGGAGTTTACCAGGTAGTGGAATTTACCCAAGAGTTAGAAGCCAACCAGAATGCCCGCCAAGTTGTAGTCAGATATAGATTGTCCCCTGAGGCCCTCAGGTACTAGTGTTCAGAGGTGATAACTAAGTCACAATAGTTGTAATCTCATCACTGGATAAACCCATTGGAATGGATTTACTAAGTGGTCGCCCAGGCAGGTGTGGCTGGAGAAGGTGGGCCCGTGAGGGTGTGGCCTTTTGTCTTTGAATCCTCTCGCTTTCTTGCTCTCTGGCTTCTGGATCTCCATGAGGTGAGAGCAGAGCCTTCGCTCTCTCCCGTCCTCCTCTTCTGCCTCCAGGTCCTGAGTGCCACAGACCCAGCCTCACTTGGACTAAACTCCTAAATCTCCAAAAGCTGTGAGCAAATAAATCTTCCCTCCTTTAAGTTGTATGATCAGGCTTTTTGGATTATGGTAGTAAGAATGTTGACCAAGACGCTCCACTTCACTGAATTCCCCAGTCTTGCATATTTGCAAACTGCATAAACCAAACTCCAAAGTCTTTAGAGCAGGCTGTGCTATTCTTACTGAAAAGGCCACCCTTCATCCATATTTAAATGCTTGCGACCACATGCGTATCTCTACAGCAAATTGCTTTGCTTCTCAAAACTGAACCTTTTTCAATTATCTCATCTGAAGTCCAAATGTGTTTTGCATTGTCTTTCATTCTTCTTAAGGAGAGAAACTCAGCTGAAGGAGAGATGCTAATGTCCGTGGAAAATAAAGCATCGTCCAGGTCTGTCATCCAGAGGGGGGAAAAAAGAACATAGGCACGCTTGTTCCACAGTTTATATTTTTCTCCCACCATCTAATGTAATATTTATTTCATCAGCTCCCTAAGGCAGCGATTTTCAAACTTCTTTTTTGCAGAAAAACTCTTTTATTTTCTTAAGCAACATCTTAGACAGGAACTCTAATATAGGAAACAGATAAAACATAATTAACAGATCCCTGGGGCGGTTTGCATACTTATTGTTCAGAGGAAAGCAGCACACTCATAAGATTCCTGGGCCATCTCTCAAACATCCTTGGTTCCCAGGAACACGGTTTGAGAATCACTTCCCAGAAGTATTATTTCCTGCCCATCCCCACTGGCTGTGTGTTTTTATTTTTAATTTTGAAACACAGCCTTGCTAGGTTGCTGAGAGTCTCACTAAGTTGCTGAGACTGGCCTCAAATCTGCTATCCTTCTTTCTCAGCCTCCCAAGTCCTGGTGTGGCTTTGGACATTTATAAAAGCATACAGAATAGAGCAGTGAACCCCATGTGCCTGTCACCAGGTCTTGGTTTTGTTTTGTAAAGAAAAAATATCATTTTTTTTTAAATTTAAGCCCTCTCTTTCTAAAAGTTCACTCTTTTTAGTTCTGCATATGTAAGTGGCTGTGTGTGGCAGATCTGAGGAGCTTTCAGTAGATCGAATCATGTAGAGGAAGAGGGTGGTGGCCAGAGGGTGGACTCTCAGGCCTGCGGAGACCCACAGTCTAACAGGGCATCCTCCTCTGTACTCATCGGCTCAGCATCTCCTGTGTCTGGAGCCAACACAAGAAAATTCCTCATAGGAAATCAGCCTACAGAGAAGACAGTACACTGAGAGGAAGAAGGGATAGTTCCTGCCAGAGCACACAGTACATTTGCTTTCTCCTCTCTCCTGTCAGCTCATCCCCTGCACCAATAAAGCCAGTAGGTCAGGGTACTTACCCTTGATATTTTCTCTCAGTAGAATGAGACCCACAGAGGACAGTCCTCCATAAACAGAACTCTCCTTGCAGCCCAAGGCTACCCTGAGCTCATGTAATATTTATTTTGTCTAATATAATATTTGTTTCCTCCACACCCCAAGACAGGGAGCCTTAAGACCCCGCAGGCAGCTCACACAATGGCCGGGGGAGCATTTGTACCAGCTCTCCAGGATCCAGGGCCAGGTTGCTGGGACTCCTAGTGAACCTTGCAGAGTTCTCTTGGCTCCAGATGTGTTTCTTTCTGCTGAGTTGCTTACCCCTCATTATTGGTGAACAGTTTGCATGTCGGGGCTTTGCATCTCTTCCCTGTTTGGGCACAGTGGCTGGCTTGAAGCACTTCCCTGGTGGAAGACACGTGGAGATATTCAACAGACCCTTCTGTGACTGTTTGTCACCAGGTGTCACAGGTACCCTCTCTTTGCCCATTAGTGACGGGGTGCAGATATGTTAGCAAAGCGTCTGGCAGAAGAGAAACGCATTGCTTGTCAGCAGCAGAAATTCAAGTTAGATGGAGGGGGAAAGGACTTTGTGTTTTCATTAAAAGAGTATCCTTTAGAGATATGCACTGAAGTATCTATAGATGGCACCCAGCTGTCTGAGACTTGCTCCAAACAGTATGGAAGCAAAGAGGGGTGACAGGGAGGTTGAAACAGGGTGAGTTGGAGATCGCCAAGGTCTGGTGACAGGTGTGTGGGGTTTATTACTCTATTTTGTCTGCTCTTATAAATGTCTGAAGCCCGGTGCAATGACACACACCTGTAATCCCAGTACACAGGAGGCTGAGACTAGAGGATCACAGTTTTGAGGCTAGTCTCAGCAATTTAGTGAGACTCTCAGCAAGCAACCTAGCAAGACCCCATTTAAAAATTAAAATAGAGAGAGAAGAGAGAGAGAGAGAGAAAACAGGAACTGGGGGAGTGGCTTGGAGGTAGAATGCCCTAGGTTTAATCACCAAAAAAATAAAATAAATGTTCAAATGTTTTCATAATGAAATGTAAAAGAAATAATGCTCAAGGAAGCATGTATGCAGCTCAAATCATCTTCACAAGGACCCTGTGTCCCTGGTGACAATGGCAGGTGTCTGCCAGAGCGGTCCCCAGGGCTCCATTGCTGCAAGGAGTGGGGACCCTCTGGAGGTGTCTGGAGACAGATGAGAAGCAGAGGAGACCTCGTGGGAATGGGAGCCAGCCTCCAAAGCTCGACAGAGGCCAGGACGCCACCTCATCTGTCCTTGAGAGCCACAAAGATTGTTTCCAACTTTCCCCCCAGTGACTTCACTCTGGTTTATCTAAGCATCTTGGATTTCTCTACTAATTCATCAGTGTCCAAATGGCCAAACACTGGCCACCCCGTGCCCAACTGCTCAGAGACCTCTTTTTCTCTGAGTCCACATTCTTAAGAGAAATAATCTGATCCTTCATGGATCAGCCATTGTACTGGTCTCCCTGAGTCAGGTGGCACCTCTGTGTCCCGTCAGCTGTGGCCAAGGAAGCTGGGACCCCACTACACAAAACAGCCTCCTAGTGACACTTTTTCCAGCTGGAACTGGAGGTGGATTTAGTGCTCCAGAACATTTTATGAATTTTGCAGGTTCCTTGAAGAACGTATATGTATTTCAAACCTTTACGGATCTTCAGAGAAGGAGAATAACTCAGTCACCATTTATAAATCCCATTGAGCTCAGTGGTAGAGCACTTGCCTAGCACGCACAAGGAACTGGGTCAATTCCCAGCACTGAAAAAGGGGGCATGGCAGAGGGGGAGGGTAACATCATTTGTGCCATTGGAACGACAATTGAGTTCACTTTTCCTTTTTCTCAGTAAGAATAGAGAACTGATCACTGCTCTCACTGTGAGACCCACAAGCAGAGTGACAATGTCATCGTCATTCCTAGGGATTTTATTCTCCAGATAAAATGAGATCAAAACTTGGTGTCTGCTCTCACTGGAAAAACAGAAGCCTGACCCTGCTCCCAGGAGCTCAGTACCAGGAGGCGAGAGGCACAGCCTGGGTCGTTTCTGCTCGAAAGTATGGGGTGCCTTTGCAGAGCCTGGTCTGTGCATGGTGGCTACAAGTCAGACTGTATGTAGTCAATTTGATTTCTCTCTCCCCTAAGTGAGCCGTCTCCCATGGGTGTTAAAATCAAAGCTCTGACGCCCTCCTCATCTTCAAAGGGAGCAAGGACTTGGTGGAATCTTAAACAGGTAGAGAGGGGGAAAAAAAAAAAGATGCTCGCCAGGGTCTGAGTTTGATGACCTGGAGGTTCCTGAATGTTCTTCAGTCTTGGTCTCACAGTAACTCCGGGGCCAACCATGCCTGTCCTGCTGGGATGTGGCCAGGGGAGGGCTCCGCGAGGGTCCACTCATTCTCAGAGGTGGCTGATGAGTAGCCATGTTCTCCGTCAAACAGCTGGAGGCGCCCTGTTTGGCTCTATGGTTAATCTCTTCTGAGAGCATTTTCTAATGTATCCGAATGACTTCCAAGAACATGGGAGTATTTTTAAGATACTGAGTGAGCTCTATTTAGAACTCTGAACTGTAAACTTTTTAAGTTTTCACATAAATATATATTATGTGCTCTTGATGTATATAATTATAATTTCTTTTTTGTGTGTATGGTACCAGGAATTGAACCCAGGGGCATTCTACCTTTGAGCTATACCCTCAGCCCTATTTTTTTATTCTTTATTTTGAAACAGGGTCTTACTAAGTTGTGGAGGACCTCACTAAGTAACTGCAATCCTCCTGTCTCAGCTTCTCAAGTATTGAGATTACAGGTGTGCACCACCACGGCCAGCTATAATTTCTATTTTTATACATCTATACATGGGACTATTTTATGTTGTATGACATATAATACTATATGTAAAGTGCACATACACAGTATATGTGAGCTGAATAAAAATGTTCTGTTTCCTTGTTAAAGAACACTGTTTAAGCTGGGTGTGGTGGCACACATCTGGAATCCCAATACTTGGGAGGCTGAGACAGAAGGATCACAGGTTCAATGTTAACCTCAGCAATGTAGTGAGGTCTTCAGCAACTTAGTGAGACCTTTCAAAATTTTTTAAAAAATAGGACTTGGCGGGGGTAGTTCAGAGGTAGAATGCCCCTGGGATCCCAGTAATAAAAAAAAATGTTTTATTATATGAATGAAGGGGTCAAGATTGCTTGTTTTCCCACAAAGATATCCAATTGATCCAGCATTACTTATTGAAATGACCATTAGCTGAAAATTAAACCTTGTCTAGACATACAGGCATCTGCAAGTGGCCACAGGTGCAGCCTTGGACTCATGATGATGGAGGAAACAGATGCAGAAATTATAGAAAACAAACTGTCTGAATATGTCAAGGTGTGCAAGACAAAGAAGGGAGATGTCCAAGAGGGGATATTAGCCCTCTCAGTGCTATAGTTCTTGTGTCTGGTAGATTCCCCAGCACACAATAGACACCTACTGAATACTTATTAAAACCACTTCTTGCACCTTTCCATCCTGAGGTGAATCCTAATGATAGGTAGAAGAATCCAGGTATCTAATATGGCTGACCTTCTCACTGCAGCGCCATAGGTTAGCATCATTTGCCTTGGCAAGGAGCAAGTACATGAGTGTCAGGTGTACACAACTGAAAAGAAAAGGCCTTTTTCCACTGCGAGCCAGGGAAAGAAGACATGTATGTAAGTCAATACATTGTAAGGTAGATTGTGATAAGAATGAAAAGAGTCATCGTGGCTTGGACTGTATTCTCCAACTTATTAGTAAGGATCTCATATGCGTTAGGAAAAAATCCATCATCGTTATCACCGCTAACAAATATCGGCTCCTTACTGTATTGTACCAGGCAGTGTGCCAAGCCCCTTAATTGCATTATTGTATTTGTGTCGATCACAGTCTCCGTCTACTGGACCAGGAGCAAATGGTGATAAGCCACATTCTCTATGTAAGCGTAGATGCGTAGATGGGTAAAAGTCTTTGCTACTTAGATTTCTGACGATCTTCCCTCCAGCCCCTTCCTTGTATCCTCATAAATAGAAATCTTTTTAAGAACTGATCTTCTAATTTTCCAAGACCCAGCTTGTCAAGCTCCAGATCCATTCTCTGTAAGACTTCAGGGCTGACCACTCCGGTACCTGGGCTCCTGTAGGCATATGTGAGCTTTCTTTGGGGCCTTCAAACCATCTACTGATGCCGCTGCCCCTCTGGCAGCTTTCTGGGTGGGAAATCGTGTTCACTGTTATTTCCACCTTCCAGGCTAACTATAACCGACTCTTAGCTCTGTAAGGAACAGTGGTCACTCTTAGGATGTAATAAAATTCAAGTCCCCTGTCTCCCTGGTGATGTGCCTGTGGCTAGTCCAGGCGGTCTCATCCTAAATGGCTGTCATGCAACTCACCCCACCTTTCCAAAGTCAGGAGGATTGAATCTCACTGTGTCCTGAATTGAAGGGGCTCACGACCTCCAATGTGTCGCCCTGAGCCAATGGCCCAGGACTGCTGTGTGAAAATACATTTTATATCTGGTGTTTGATTTGCCACACAGCTTAGCAGAAAAGTAACTTTATCTATTGTGTTTTTTTTTCAATTAAAGGAAGTAATATTACAATCAATAACTTCCCCCTGCTCTGCTTTGGTAAATTCATGTCTGTCTATTGTTTTTAAATCACAAAGTGAACATCACTATGGAAATGTAAAATGGTACTATTTCATTTTAATCTATTTAATTTTCCATTCTTCCATTACATAATGGGGTTAAAACATTGAATAGAATTAATAGAATGAGTACTTAATTAAGCAGTAATGAGTTTCTAAATGGATGCTCCGAGAAACTGGCTTTATAGTTTATGCAGGAATCAGATAATGGTCTTAACAAAGACCGTAATGATTGTGTTGAATGTTTTCTATATTTAAAGATTTTTGTTCTTTCTGAACTCTCTCAGGAGTAGATTTCAATATATCCCACTTCCCTGATTAGACTCCGCTTTGCTTTCAAGGTAAATTCCAGAAGCCTTTCCCTGCCTGCTAGCCCCGCCCCCATGAGACTCCACCTACCTTTGCCCTCCACCGTCAAACATTCCCTCACACCCTCCTTCCTTCCACTCTGCAAATGCCTTTGCTGCTTCTGGTCCAGAGGCCGGGAATGCCCTTTCCCCTTCATGGTGCTAACTCTGCCTCACCTTTCAGTTCTCAGAGAATTTTTCCCACCAGCACACTGCTACACTGCACACTCCAAGAATGGTGTGATTTCTTTCTGAGCACTTAGTACATTTTCATAACTCTACATTTATTTCATATTTGTCTCCTTCCAGCTGTTAATCTCCATGAGAAAGTATGCCATGTGTGCCTTGTTTACTAACATATCCCTGGATGGATGGATGGATGGATGGATGGATGGATGGATGGATGGATGGATAATAGATGAATGGATGGAAGATGGATAGAGGATGGATGGAGAAAGAATAGAAACGGATGGTTAGGGGATGGATGGATGGATGGATGGATGGATGGATGGATGGATAGACAGACAGGTGGATGGATGAATGGATAGACAGACAGGTGGATGGATGGATGGATAGACAGACAGGTGGATGGATGGATGGATGGATGGATGGATGGATGGATGGATGGATAGACAGACAGGTGGATGGATGAATGGATGGATGGATGGATGGATGGATGGATGGATGGATGGATGGATGGATAGACAGACAGGTGGATGGATGGATGGATGAATGGATGGATGGATGAAGGATGGATGGATGGATGGATGAATGGATGGATGGATGGATGGATGACAGGTAAATATGACTGTAGACCCCTTATTACTGGAAGAACACATGAGGACTACAGGCCACACTTTTGAGATTTCCTAGAACATCACCACCTCCCATGTTATTTGGATTCATTTGCTAACACACTAAAATGGTGTTCTCTGCCAGCCCCATTAGTAGGCGTTGGAGACATGAAACTCTGTGTCATGGGAGAAGCTGCATGACGCTGAGTCTCAATGAATCACTGAGTCACGGCCTTCATATTGATTTTATTAATTCACCCATTCCTCAGCTCCTCAGAGCCACTCTTGTTGGACACCGTGCTGTGTACTGAGAACCAGGGCTGACTCATCCCGTCAGCACCATTGGCCCAGTGCTAAGGCACTAAAATCAGGGAGAAGAAAGAACTCTTGGAGTCCAAGGAAATGTTAACTCATTTCCTTGCACCGTAAAAATGTCATTTTTAAAGCCCATGACAACCTATTAGGATGGGAGGGGCCGGTGAAGGCTGGAGTGCCTGGGGTCCAGTTCTCAGAGCAGCCCTGCTGAAGACAGTGAAGGCCATCGGTCCAGTCCACCTGCCCTTCCGGGAGCATGCAGGGCAGCAGGATCAGGCTTCGGTTTGTGACTCCGCCCCCCGGGCACACTCAGTATCTCTTTACCTAACTTCACCTTTTCTCTCCACCCTCGCCTCTGCTCCCACTTCCGGTACATGAGACCATTCATTCACTCAGCAAAATCTGAGTCCTTTCTCTGCGTCATGTGAGGAGCTGGGGATAAAGTCAGGAATCAGACAGACGATCTTCCCAAATGCAGCCTCCTCAAACCATTACAGCGCTCTCTTCCTGACAGCGGACACGCATCTGCCTTCACAAAGCACCTTCTTGCCCTCGCGTGGGATGTAACAGCCTTTCTACCTGACTGGCAGGTCCCAGCATCCTCTAGTCTCAGTATGCACCAAGCCTGCATAATTGTCTACCCGATGCCTCGGGCACAGATGTCAGGAGAGCCACCAGGACGGGTTATGAGCTGATGTCCTCTAGGGTCTGTAGGGACAGAGCTCTGATTCTCTGGGTTTGGACCCCAGCCCGGGCTGGTGACTGGCCTGTGCAGAGGGGACCTGATGTGGGCCTAGGCAGCAGAACTGGTTGGGAGCGGAGACTACTAGCATCCAGGAAAGATGGGTCTGACTTTTGGCTCACTATAGGACTCTGGACAGGAACATCTCTTCCTTTCTTTTCTGTGCAGTCATCTTTAACAGCAGCCTGAAGGAATTAGATAGTACAGGCATCACTGAGGCCCCTCCTGGACCCATAGCAGACAGAAGCAATTGATCGCTGCAATTGATTGCCATGGCAGACAGAAGCAATTGATCACTGCACCCCTTCCTGCTGAGCCCAGATGCCTGCAGAGCCCTCTACACCGGGCTTAGGCTGCCTCACCTGTCCATGAGGTCGACACCAGCTTGTCACCCTGAGGCCTGGACTCCACCATGTTTTTCACCCCGGACTGCATATTAGAATTATCTCCATGGGTTAGGAAAATACTGAGTCCCAGGCCTTACTCCAGACCAACTGGATTGGAATAGAACCCAGGGATTTTTTTTTAAGCCCATAGGAGGATCCCATGTCCAGTCAGGACTGTAAGCCACTGGTCTAGTTTTCCAGCTCCAGAATTCTGCGATTTTTGTTTTTGCTTTGTTTTTGAGAGGAGAAAATAAGCGCCAAGACCAGTAGACCTCCCTTAACCAGGAGCCAGAGGGATCGGCCATGGCAGTTACCGGGGGAGCCAGTCATCCAGGACAGTCCCTTCACTCCCGGCTATTTTCCATCCTGCACACACACACTCTAAAAATGGACCAGCTTCCCTTTTACAGCAGAAAAACAACTCACCCAGGTTTACAGAGACGCCATGGACAGATGAGTCCCCGCCCCCACCCCATCCCCCCCAAGGCATCAGGACTGGGCTGGTGATTAATGGTTTGTGAGTCAATTAATCAGTGGCTGCTTTTCAAACCTCATTTCTCAAATTGCTTCTCTTTGAAAGCAAGGACTTTCTGACATCATCCTACTGTCTCTGGATTCGCTTTCTGACTAATCGAGATTCCAAGATACTCCGTCTTGTTGTCAGCCTTCTGGTATTACTTGTTTATAAAATATCTGCAAACAGATTACTATTCACCTGTAGCGCGTCAGAGGTGAGCGCCTAAGCAATACTTTATGCTTCTGGCGCCAAGGAAATGTGTTAATGATAGCTCAGGAAACTCGCCATCTCTGGGGAAGCTAATTTTTCATTTCTTGATTTATCTTTGCCCCACCTACTGGCAACAAGTATTTGAGATGTATTACACTAAAAACACAGGCGCAGAGAGTCCTCCAAATTATTGATCTCTCTGTTTTCTTAGCAAGTGATTTTTTTAAGCCACGTGAGTTGTAGGCCACAGGGCTGGGCAGGACAGAAATGGTTTTCTTCATTAGATGAGAGGGTTGGACTCAGCGGAGGTTCTGCGGGCTTAAGACTTCTGTGTAGAGTCCGGGCACTCCACTTCGCTGGCCATCTTGTGTTTTGTGGGGGCGAAGTTGCAAGAACAAAGCAGACAAAAACGGGTAACAGATTATGAAACTACGGTATATAGACACACGGTGGAATTTTACTCAGCCATAAAGAAGAACAAAATTGCACATCATTTGCAGGAAAATGGTTGGAGCTTGAGAATGTTTTGCAAAGGGAGATTAGCCAGGCCCCAACGGTGACGGACTCTATGTTTTCACTCCTATGTAGAAGCTAGAGAGGTTCAGGAAACAGACAACAACAACAACAAAAAAAGACTTGAGATGAAGAGGGGAGACACTAGTGGAACAGTGAAGGGGGTTGGAGAGGGAGGGAGAGGAGGAGAAAGGGGAGACTTGAAGGAAACAATTCAAATAATGCTGTGTTTGTATATGAAGCTACAGATGCCGATTTAATGCTATGTGTGAGGAGAGGAGGGGACACGGAGGGGAACACACGAGTGAGGTGTGCCTGTTTGTTTCTGTCACAATGAACCTCGTCATGACTTACAATCACAATGCACAAATAAAATAAAATTAAATGAATAATGAGCTGGGTGTGGTGGCAGACACCTGCAATCCCAGTACTTGGAAGGCTGAGACAGAAGAATCGCAGGTTTGCAACCAATCTCAGCAATTTAGTGAGACCATTGACAACTTATTGAGGCTCTGTTCCAAAATAAAAAAAAAAAAATGAGGCTGGGGTGGGGGGTACCAAAAGAAAAAGAAAAAACATAATGACTCATACTCTATAGGAGTTCTCTTTTTTCATTTCTCTCTCTCTCTCATGTGTGTGTGGAGGGGGATACTGGGGGTTAAGCCCAGGGGCTTTCTACTTCAAGTTACACCGCAGCCCTTTTTATTTATTTTTTATTAACAGGATCTCAGTAAGTTGCTGAGACTGGTCTCAAACCTGCAACCCTCCTATCTGAGTCTCGCAAGCACTCAGGTTATAGGTGTACTGTCATTACTTATTAAATGAGCTTGTTTTTGTATTATACCCAGGACCACGCATACAGAAGGCGCTCTACACGGTCTCAATCTCGTGTTTCTCACAACAGTGACAGCTGCCGTCTGCTTCCTTTGCAGTTCCAAGCCGAAGTGCAGGAAGGGGTCGTGGGCGTCATCGTCAACCTGACGGTGGAAGACAAGGACGATCCAGCCACGGGCGCGTGGAGGGCCGCCTACACCATCATCAACGGGAACCCGGGGCAGAGCTTCGAGATCCACACCAACCCGCAGACCAACGAGGGCATGCTGTCCGTGGTCAAGGTGAGGGTGTGCCCGCGGCAGCTTCTGCCCCCAGGCGCAGTGGATGCCTGGGGTCGCTGAGCTGGGCAGGCAGTGTTTCCTTCCACTCTCTTCCTCCTGGGAATTCCCAGTGTGCCAGGCGGTGGTGCGATTGTTAGGAGATCCTGGCACTGGCTTCTGCATTCCTGGCTGCGCTTCCAAAGCTGTGAAAGTCATAAAATAACAGAGCCCGAGCTTTCCTCCGCAGAATACCCTGTGCCCTTAAGAGCTCTGGGGCAGTTTCCCAGCCCCGCGACTTGAAGATAGATGAAATGTGCGTAAAGCTATCCCTTCAGCATGAACCCTGGGGGAACCCGGTTCCCCAAACATGTGTTTGCTGTAGCTCAAGGAAAATAAAATACAGGCACAGCTAGACCGGCAGAAGGGAGCTGATCTCTCCTGGATCCTGGCGCTGGTCCTCAGCGCATATAAGACTCACCTGGAATACTGGAATACGAGTTAAAGACAGGCTCTAGCCACCTATCTGAATATGAGAGAGGGGTCTGCTAGGAGATCCTGCGGCTCACAGGACACAGCCCTTGTGCAGGGGCATGGCCCCCAGGGGACTTTCCACCAGCATCTGTCCTTAGTTGCCCTTAGTTGCTTTGTAAACCTGTTCCACAACTGTCCAAAAGTTATTCTTTCAGCTGAATAAAATCCACCAGCCCCAGAAGGCTGACGCAACACCAGATTCCCCCAATGGAACTGGAGCTCCCCCCGACCCCCAGGCTGCACGTGTGGGCTGCTAACATCTCCCAGCTGCCCTGCCTCTGCAGAAGTGCTCCACTCGAAAGGGAATCCCCAGGCCAGGGGTGTCGGGACACCACCTCCTGGGGAGGCCCACAGTCAGGGCCTGGCTGCAGGGGTTTGCAAAAGGCTGGCCCTATCACCTTGAGAAAAGACTAGCTCCATGGACTCCCCAGAGTGTCAGGCTGAGCTAGACTCCAGCAGAGGCCACAACCCACCCTGGCTCCCTCTCCCTCTTCCTCACTCCCTTCTCCTGAGAATGCCTGCAGTAAATTATGCAGATCCACATCCCTGCCTCAGGCTCTGCTCTGGGAACCCAACCTGAGATATCTAGTGCACACATGCGTGATGGAAGCACACACACAGACCTACCAACATATAAACACAGACGTACACATCTAACATAAATGTACACATGCACGTGTAGCACATACACACACATACACACCCAACACAAATGCACACACACCTCTAACTTATAAATGCACACATACACACCTAACATATAAATGCACATCTAACATAAACAGCACATGTGCACACCTAATATATGAATGCACACGTGCACATCTAACATAAACACCACACATGCACACCTAATATATGAATGCACACGTGCACATGTAACATATAAATGCACACATGCTCATCTCACATATAAACGCACATGCATATTCATCATCTAACATATAAATGCACACATGCACATCTAACATAAACACCACACATGCACACCTAATATATGAATATACATGTGCACATGTAACATATAAATGCACACATGCACATCTACATAACTGCATACATACACATCTAAAATACAAATGCACACATACACACCTAACAAATATACACATGCTCATCTCACATATAAATGTACACATACACATCTAACATATAAATGCACATCTAACATAAACAGCACATGTGCACACCTAATATGTGAATGCACACATGCACATCTAACATAAACACACACATGTACATTGTCTAACATATAAATGCACACATGCACATCTAACATAAACGGTACACATGCACACCAAATATATGAATGCACATGTGCACATGTAACATATAAATACACACATGTACATCACCTAATATATAAATGCACACATGCTCATCTAACATAAATGGCACATGTGCACACCTCACATACAAACGCCCACACTTTCAGCAATCTCTATTCAACCATCTCGTGCTCCCTTGCCTGGGTCTGCTCCACTCCATCCTGCTCAGACTACCTGCTAACCACACTGGCCTCAGATCTCGGCCCAAATTCTGCCATGTGTTGAGAGCCCCGCTGAGTCGCTGAGCTAAGAAACTCAAGACGACCCACCGTAGGTGCATTTTCATCACAGTAGAAAATTCAGTGGAATTAGATTTGGAGTTCTGCAACACCAGCATGTTCCCATTAACTTCATTTCCAGAAAGATGCTGTGTTGCTTCCTGGGAGCCAGCATCAAGAAGTCCTCGGTGCCGTCCAGCTGTGCTCACCGGGTCAGCCGGTGCTGTCGAGGGCTGGAGACGGCTCCCCGGAGGCTGCGGTTCAGTCTCCTTGACAGCACGGACCCTCAGTGTCGCCACCACCCAGCAAGCAGGAGGCTTCTGTCCCCCTCCGGTGCTGTAATTGGGATATGAATAACTTTTCCCACGCATGGAAGCTCCCTGGCCCGTTTTGAAATGGATTTCGCCAAGGTTGCAAACATTAGGAAAATAACCATTGAAGTGAAAGTTTTGCCTGCAGGTCACCAAAATGTCTTTCCACATGCCCACAGCAACAGGAGCCCTATTCTGAGAAATGTCACTGTCACGGCCTCTCGTGGCTCCCTCCCATGGGCTAGAAAGAGACTGACACTGTGTGGGCAGGACTGTGAGTTAGTCCTGTTTTGTTTTATTTTATTTTATTTTTAAATAAGGTCTCACTAAGTTGTGGAGGGCCTCACTAAGTAGCTGAGACTGGCCACAAACCTGTGATCCTCCTGTCTCAGCCTCCCAAGTACTGGGATTACAAGCGTGCACCACCATGCCCAGGGAGTTAGTACAGTTTATAACAGGGTTTCCCTAACACTGTCCATGCAGCCTGCATGGGAGTCAGGGGATAGTGTGTGCGCTACCAGACCCCTCTGCAAAATCCCCTGGAACGGTCCTCCTCAGGCTGCCTATCTGCCCTGGGGCAGGGGGGTCATCTTTGCTTGGTGCAGTCCCAACATGGCCGTGTGTGTGGCATCTCCATCCCCTGCCCAGTAAATGACTGTAAAGCCTCCTTGTCTGAAAAACCTGCCACACGTTTTTGAATGCCCTCGGGTGGCCCGCACAAACCCCACGCATTTTAGACTCTCAACTCCTTTTCCCTGCACCTCTTATTCCTAGCAACCCTGCGTCCGGGCTGGAAGACACTTCCTGCAGGTGATGCAGCAGCCCAAGCCTAGCCCCACGGGGGGGAAATGAGCAGCGGTCCCAGGGAGCCCCTGCTTCCCCACCGGCATTCCATCCAGTGTGGCCACAGAGGCAGGGTTCTTTAACTGAGGCAGCTCAGGCTGCAGGGCCTCTCGTGCACCTGAGTCCCCACGGGTGCCCCCTGCGCTGTGAGTTACAGGTAACAGGCAGGAAGCTCTTCGATCTCAGCACAGCCAGCCTAAAGGGAGCTCAGAAGGGAGGCATCCGATGGCTGGGGCTCATGACACTTGTCATTTACTTCCCAATCTAAAAACCATCAACATGTCTGCCCTTAACTTTGCATTTGCATATCTCGTATTCTTTTTCGGCAAGAAGATGCTCAAGTTGCCCAAGACTGAGGCCCCAGAACCCAGACGCGCCCCTGAGCCCCACCCCGCCCCGCTGTTGCTGGTGGAATGTCAGCAGAGGGGTGTGGTGCAAAACTGTCCACCCTTCGTGGCCTAGGCACAGCTTGACAGTCCCCTGTCTGCTTTCCAGCCCCTGGACTATGAGATTTCCGCCTTTCACACGCTGCTGATCAAGGTGGAAAACGAGGACCCACTGGTCCCCGATGTCGCCTATGGCCCCAGCTCCACGGCCACTGTTCACATCACTGTCATGGATGTCAATGAAGGGCCGGTCTTCTACCCAGATCCCATGATGGTGACCAGGAGAGAGAACATCTCAGTGGGCAGCGTGCTGCTGACAGTGAATGCCACGGACCCCGACTCCCTGCAGCACCAGACTATCAGGTGGGTGACGAGAGGGCAGGCACCGCGGCAGGCACCGCGGCCCCAAGGCAGCCAGGCAGCGCTTTGCCTTTCTGGTTGCTGAAGCCGGTTTCCGAGCACAAAGTGCCATTAAATTAAACTTGCTAATAACCTGGGTGAGTGAGAGGGAAGTCTCATGGAATGAGGAGTTTGTGGCTGATGGAACCAGGGAATCGGGCTCTCTGTGTGAGGACAGTGTCCTTGCACCTGATTCCAGCCCGGGAAGAGAGTGGTGTTCCAAATCCAGTTCTGCCAGCACCAAGTACGATCCATGGGGGAAGAGAGAACAGAGCCGCTGTGTATGACCCCCTGTGTCTCAGAGCTGAACCTACTTTGTCATTACCCCAGCTTTATGAGAGGAGTGTTGGTCGATTCCATTTACAGATAAATCAGACAGGCACAGGAACTTGCTCAAGGTGGCCCAGCATAGTGGCAGAGGGATTCAGAGGGAAATCAGGACAATCTGCCAAGTCCACAGTCCTCTCTCTCACTCTGAGCTGTCAGAGAGGAAGGAACTGAGATTTCTAAGTCACCTGCTACTTAGAAATGCACCTGCCAGGTCGGGGTTTTGCCTCATGAATCACAGGCAAAAAAAAAAAAAAAAAAAAAGAAAGAAAGAAAAAAAAAGTCTCCAGAAATCTCTCTTTCTAGTGCCTAGATAGATAGGGTTTTCATAATAAGATTTAATTAAGAACTCACTACTACTGTTTCCAATGCCTCTGCATAGAAGAGGCCCTCATGGCTACATTGTTTCACAATAAACTTGCATCCATAAGCACATGCAAATGCCCGGTGCCTCTCTGCAAGAGTTATTAATCCTCCCCTCATCTTCTCCTCATATAAGGTACCAAGAAGCAAACACTAGACACATTCATTATAAACACCTGTCTTATCTTCCTGGTTTGAAATACCTGAAAACATGGCACCATGTCCCATTCCACCAGCAGGGAAGACGCGAAGGCAGTTTCCCACCCCAGTGTAGATTTATTTTTGCAAGGAATCGCCTCTAAAATGCCAGATGAACTAGATAATGGTGCAGAATCATAGCAAATCCAATGATAAGGTGAATCTGAAATCTCCATCCCCCCCCCCACTTCTGTGAGGCATCTGACAAAGGAAGCATACAATTTAAACATCAAAGAGAAAGCTTTCCATAAGTACTGAGATGGGAAAACCTGTAGCTTAACAGACTACAAGGTGGCTGGACACATTTAGGATGTCTTCAGGGGAGCTTAACTGCTACTTTGTATGTCTACAATAGGAGGCAGATGCAAGCGATTCCTGGGGGCAGGGAGATAAAATGTGTCAAAATGGAGTCGATGTTGCTAAGTCTGCTCACAGCTGCTCACAACTGGGGAAGCTGCCAGGCATGAAAGGGTTAGTGGAATGGGGCAGGGCAGCAGGGGTTCCTGGAGCACAAGCTGCAGGTCCCACTGAAGAGGGCAGAGGGGGATAGAGTAGGTTTTCTAAGACCAGCTCTGGCTGATGTAGGCAAAGGTAGGATTTTCTAGAAGATTCTAAGGATAACTTACAGGATGGAGGGGTAGCTTGAGAGCCGGCTTGGGATAGCACAGGGCACCCTCAAGGCTCCAGCTAACAGGAGCTGGCTGGCCGGCATGTCAGGGTCTCCTGGGGGGAGAAAGCCTGCTCCAGCCACTTGTAGGCAGAGCCCAGAGCCTCCAGCTCAGGGTGCCTTGACCCTGGGGGACCGCCCGCCCGGGTGATGTTGGCAGATGTGGCCGCCCACCCTAGCAGGCTGGGGAGGAGATCTGTGGGTGCAGGGCGAGGGCACAAGAAGCACTCCTCCCAGCCAGTGGAGACAAGGGGCAGGACCGCCGTGGAGCACAAAGGTAGCTGGTGACAGCCACGACATTGGGGGACGTCACAGCCAGCACCTGAGCCACAGAGACCAGGGTCTAGTCACTGGAACTGGGGAGCCTGGTCTCCTGCACTCCCGTGCAGGGTTAACAGATCCACCATGGGAGAAGGAGGAGGCCAGAGGAGGTGGTCTGCAAACTAGCTAGCAGGAAAAGTAAGGACAGGGACATTCTACAGAGCTTCCTGCTTCCAGAGCAAGACTGATCCCACAACTGTGACCTCAGTCCCAAGGGATCAGGACCCAACACAGGGGGACTTATGTATGGAGCAGCCCACCTAGCTGCAGAGCCCCCAGGGACCCGGGCATCGGATACGATGGAGTTGGGGTGCTCAGCCAGATTCTCTCCTCACTCCCCACCCCCATGCTCTTCTCCCTGGCTAGGCTCTGTCCTCTGCAGTATCTATGTCACCTGTGTTGAGTTGCCCTGCTGAAAGAGACACCCTTTATGTGAATAGTCCACCCAAGGCCCAGGTGTGGGTTGTATTTAGCTGGCTTGAACACACACCCATAAGCATGCCGATGGTCTATCCTGCTACACCAGCCCACGCAAACCCCAGCATCCACCATGAAGGCCTACGGCAGAGTGCGGGGATCTTCCTGGAAGCTAAGGATGGGTGTGCAGTCACCAGGAAGCACAGAGGGCCTGTGGGCATCCCTTGGAAAACAGAGCCATGGTGCTCCTCCCAGCCAGGTGCACCCGGAGCTCCTGAGAGCTGCCGCATCCATCCTTGTCCCAGTCTCAAAACAGAGTAAGAGTGTGTGTGTGTGTGTGTGTGTGTGTGTATGTGTGTGTGTGCGCGCGCGCACCCATGAGCCCATATCCTCTCTGTGGTGTGTGTCCAGCACACATTCCTTTCTCTGGCTTGACTCCTTAGACACCTTTTTCCCCATACTGACTGGTCCTCCTCACCCCTGCTCCCCTCCCTACCCATCCATCTCCTCTCCTCTCCTCTCCTGGTGCTGGTTCTGAGCTCATGAAAGGCAGAGACAGCATCTCTGACAGGTTGTCCTGGGAACGCTGGGAGGAAACGGCTTATTAAGGATTTGCGGCTTTCGATCCGCACACTGAGAAGTGCCGCCCCCCAGGGACTGCGTGTGCAGAGGCTGGACAGGGCTGAGTGGAGGGGCCAGGGCGAGACACAGATTTCTAATAATCTTCACTTGACTCTCCGGAACTCTCGGGCAGACGCGTGATGACCTTGTGAGTCTGTTGTTATTGTTGCTGTTGCCTTAATGATTCTTTGGGGAGCCGGCATTGGAAGAGGGAGGATCTTCTCTCAGAGAACTCTTATTTTTATCTCAAGGAGAGCTCTGGACTTAGCTGATGAAGGCACAAAACACAACAAGAAAAGCTGCTGGCCTGGCTGTCTGCCTCTAATGATCCCAATTCCGGCAGTGGCTGTGCATGTCACGGCAGATGGCCCATCTCAGGGTAACTCCATGTGTCCATGCAGCCTTGCCTCTGTGCCCTTTCTGTCTCTTTCTCCTGGCACGACCTTTGCTCTGTCCACTCCTCTCATGCTCCCTTTCTCCCTCTCCCTCTCCCTGTCTCTCCTTGCAACTCCCTCCCTCCACATTCTTCTTTCTCTGACTCTGTCTGGTTCTCTCCTCCTCTCTCCCTTTCTCTCCTTCCCTCCTCTCAGTCTTCTCTTGCAATCCCTTCCCCTTAGCCCTCCTCCCTTTCCTCTTCTTCCTCCTCCCTGTGACATCTCACGATCTCCAACACTCTCTTCTTCCCCTCCTCCTCCATCTTCCTTCTCTTTCATTCTGTCTCTATCTCAACCAACATGCTCTCTGCTATACTCCAAGACAACTGACCACACAACCTGGAGGAAGGAAGAACTATTTGCTCACAGCTTTGGGGGTTTTGTTTGTTTGTTTCTTGGCAGTCTCAGAGTTTCAGTCCATGTCAGGCCTGTTCTGTGGAGCTCAGGCTAGGTGGTGGAAAACAGAGAGAGGGAAGAAAGCAAGGATCTACTCTCACATCCTGGAGGCCGGGAGCCAGAGAGCCAGCAAGCAAGAGGGATTCCAAGACACAAGCACAGTCCCCAAGGCCACACCCACAGGGACCCACCTTCTCCAGCCACACCCACCCGCCTAGGTGACCACTCAGTGAATCCATTACAATGGATTTATCCCCTGATGAGACTACAACCCTCATGACTTAACTATATCAACCCTGCACATTCATACATGGGCTCTTCAGGAGACATTCTATACCTGACCATCACAGTCTCCCTCCCACCATCTCTATCTGTAATTACTCCAAAAATCTCTGGGACTCGGCTCCAGTACCTCCAGTATCCATTGGGTTCTCAGGTAGGACACTGTACTTGGCCAGCATTCCCAGGGCCCAGGTGGGGTCCTGTCTGCCCCTGCCTGTCTCCCCTTGGCCTCCTCCTGGGGGCTCCTTCCACTGTCAAAATGAGACACTGCTCCCATCCCTGGCCTCCTTCTTCTCACAGACCCCTGTCCTTTGTGAAGCACAGGCCTGTGACTCAGATCCTCTTCTGCGGGTCACTGTGACACACTTTTATGTCACCCCGAAACAAGAAATCACTAGAAGGTGCCTTGATATCTGAGAAGCCCATAACCCCAGAACAGGGCGTCCATCCAGGCCTCAGAGTAAATGACCTTGCTAAAAGACCTGGAGTGAAGCCAGGCATGATGGTGCACACTTGTAATCCTAGTACTTAGAAGGCTGAGACAGGAGGATGGCCAGTTCAAGGCCAGCCTCAGCAAGTAGTGAGACTCTCAGCAATTTAACAAGGCACTGTTTTAAAACAAATAAAATAGGGCTGGGAGTGTAGCGTGGAGGTACAATGCCCCTGAGCTCAATCTCCTGTACCACATAAAAAAAAAAAAAGGGTCTGGGCTATTAAGACTTGTTTAAAGGCCCATCATGCTGTGCTCTTGGCCAAACCAAAATGGACCATGGTGGTCAAGTGACAGATCAATTCCTTCTGCGTATGACTTTCATCTTCGTATCCTTACTACAACACTAAGATAGCTTATGGAGGAAGCTCTTGAAAAGGCAATTATGCCAGTCACGGTGGCACACACCTGGAATCCCAGTACCTAGGTGGTTGAAATAGGAGGATCACAGGTTTGAGGCCAGCCTCAGCAATTTAGTGAGGCTGTCAATAACTTAGCAAAACCTTGTTTCAAAATTAAAAACTGCTGTGTGTGTTGGGGAAGGGGCGTAGATCAGAGGTGGAATGCCCCTGGGTTTAATTCCTAGTATCAAAAACAAAAACAGTTAAGAATAAAGAAGACAATAAAATATCTGCAGCCACCCACCCAAGGAAATCCCTTCTTAACGACATGAGTAGGGCCCCTTCAATCAGGTCTGTAGACTTCTCTTGAGGTTCTAAGTTGGCTGACATTGACCATCCCATCTCGGAACCTGCCATTTTCACTTCCCAGGATAGGGAGGGCAGACACCCCGTCAAGAAACAGCCGTTGTTTCATCGCAGAACAGCGTGCACCATTGCATGGATTTGCTCGTTTAGTTCTGCATCCCATTGTTTAACATTTACATTGTTTCCAATTGTTTGCAATTTTTCAAAGATAGCACACATGCTTGTAGTTACACTGTTGAACGCATCATTAATTTTCTGGGGATAAATCCCTGAAAATACTGGAACAAAAGAAATTGATAGCATTAGTGCCTTTTTTCTTTCTTTCCTTCTTTCTTCCTTTCTTTCTCTTTTGATACTGGGGATTGAACTCAGGGGCATTCTACTTTCAGGCTACACCCCCAACCCTTTTTTTTTTTTTTTTTTTTGGAAATGGTCTCACTAGGTTGCTGAGGCTGGCCTCAAATGTGTGATCCTCCTGTCTCAGCCTCCCGAGTACTGTGATTACAGCTGTGTACCACCACAACAAGCTGCATTTGACATATACAGAATGCTTTGGTTTCTACACCTAGGCAGTCAATTTTTTTTTCTTTTCTTTTCTTTTTTTTTTTCAGTAATGGGAATTGAATTCAGTGGCATTCTACCTCCAAGCTATAGCCCCAGCCCTATTTTTTTTTCTATTCTTTACTTTGAAACAGTCTCACTAAGTTGCGGAGTGCCTCACTAAGTAGCTGAGGCTGGCCTCGAACCCGGATCCTCCGGTCTCAGCCTCCCAAATGCTGGGATTACAAGTGTGTGCCACCATGCCCAGTGGCAGTCAAATTTATATCATCCCTTATGGTTTCTAAATTGATGTCATGGTTAGAAAGTCCTTCCCTGCTCCAAGATCAAGTAAAATAGTGTCAGGTCCCGAAACAGAGCAGCTGTCAACCCCGTCTTCTTAATGCATGATGGTGGCTAGATTTGCCTTAGCTTTCAGGTACATGAGGCAGAAGTCAGCATCCCCCAAGGACACTGTGGGGTCTCAGAGGAGGAGCAATCTCGTGTAAGTGAGCTTGCTGGATGGTGATTGTCGCAAAGAGCAGCTTGGTGATAATTATGCTAACACAGAAATGACCATGCCTGCTCAAGATAGGGCAACGGCAGAGACTCACAGGGACCCACCCTGCCCCGATTCATTGACTTAACTACACTAGGCTGCACCCAGCAGCTAAAATACTGTGAACAGCCTCAGAGGATTTATTTCATTCTCTCCATAAGCAAGGATTCTGCAAAAGCAACCAAGGAGCAATTCTTATCCCAAACATTTTTCAGACAGAACTCATCTGGTATGGGATGCATTGTAAGCGGTTCTGCGGCAGAGACTCCTGCCTCCACATTGGATATATAAGACATGTGTCGAGGGAAAATACTGTCTCTGCTCAGGTAGAATTACACAAACTGCTCAACATTTTTTCGGAAGGAGTCGTTCATCCAGTCTGCCCTGCAACTGTGTGTCAAACACTGTATCTGTGGGAAGTAAGTTCGCTCTGAATGCAGCAGGAAAATTCAAGTTGACAGTGGCTTGGAAAAAAATACAAGCTTATTTTTTACCCACATAAAATAAGTGCAGCTGGGCGGGGTGGCACACGCTTGTAATCCCAACACTTGGAAGGCTGAGACGGGGGGGATCACAGATTCATGGCCAGCCTCAGCAACTTGTGAGGTCTTCCGCCACTTAGTGAGACCTTGTTTCAAAATAAAGAATTTTTAAAAATTAGACTTGGGGTGTAGCTCAGAGGTAGAAAGCCCCTGGGTTCAAACCCCAGTACCTCATAAAAAGAAAATAAAAATAAATGTAGGTCGGGAGTGGTAATCCAGGGCTGGTAGGTGGCCCTGCAGCACCTTTGAAGCTCAATTTCCTTCTTGTTCACTATTCTTCAACCTGAGGCTGGCCCCTCTGCCTCATGGTCTGTCGTGGTTGCTGGTGCTCTGACCTTTATCACTACATTCCAGATGGCAGGAGAGGGGAAGGGAGGAAGAAGATGGGTGCGTCCTGTCTTTTAAGAAGACTTTCTGGACATTAAGCACATTTCTATTTAAATCCCATGGGCCAGAATTGGTCATCTGCCCACACCTAGCTACAAGAGATAGCGAGAGAAATATAGTCACGTGGTTGGGAAGTAATGTGCCCACACAGAGTTTCCTTAGTAAACTGAGGTTGTTTGTGAAGGAAAAAATGGATATTAGAGGTGACCAGCAGTTTTTGCCATGTGGATTGAGCCTTTCAATTTAATTTTTTAAAAAACTACAGGGTAAATTTATTTAATGAAAATATCTAATGTATCAATTGGCTTTCTGTTACTGTAACAAAATACCTGAGAGATGCAACTTAAAAAGAGGAAAGGTTTGCCTTGTCTCATAGTCTCAGAGGTTCCTATCCATGATCAGATGACATGGCTTTGGGTCTGTGGTGAAGCAGGTAGTCACAGCAGGAAGTGTGTGGTGGTGAGACTGACTCACCTAATAGCAGCCAGGAGGTAACACACTCAAGGGGCCAGGATCCCAATACTTCTCAAGGGCACGTCCCCACTGACCTAGTTTCTCCCTGAGGTTCCTAAGGTCCCACCACCTCCCAGTGGCTCCACGAGCCAGGGACCACGCCTCCACCAGGGCATGGTCTTTGGGGGGGACTTATCAAAACCATAGTCTCCAGTGACATTGTATTTTTGCACAACCAAAATAGTCAACAATTGTGTTGTTAAATGGTGGTGCTAGAAAAAAAATCATAAGGGTCATAGTCATTCATTCTGTTGCAAGGTGCCCCCCAGAGGCACACCAGACTCTATAGTGCCAAAGAGGTTGCTTTATTCTAGCTTTCCCGAGTGTCAGTTTTAGTCACCTTTGACCCCTCTTGGTTACAGAGTTGGGGGTACAGAAAAGTCAGGTTTTCATGGTTATAAAAATCACTACATCGTTTGACAAACACAAGGTGTTTATCCAGAACTGACAACATATTTTACTCAGATGTTATCTTGTGGCCAAGACAGCTTCCTCATACCATGCACAGCAAGGCAGTTTACAGAAGCAGATAAGAGCAGTTAAAATTCCTTTTAACCTCCTGGTTTAGTTACGGGAGACCCATTTGTCCTGAAGTCTTTTGTCCTAAAAAGGACACATTACCTCAATTCATTCATTCAGTGGTATTTATGTGGAGCCCGCTATGGGCCTAACACTCTGTTAGATGACACATTTTCACTGATTAAAAAAAAAAAAATGGACCCTGTTTAAGTTCCCAGGGAACCTGTAGCTATTAAGAGCACAAACTTTTGCTATAAATCATGATGCCCCCAAGGAGAGAAAGAAGGAAGGAACAGAAAGCAGAAAAAGAATAAAAAATAAAGTTAACAAATACCATATGTCCTTGATGTCATGAAAACATTAGCAGATTACCTTTAATATTTGAAAAAAAAAAAACCTTTATATTTGCAAATGCTTTGTACATCTCTCCTTGCGAGATAATGCCAGACAAATCACAGGTGGTTGTTAATGAAATCTTCTGTATAGCCTAGTCATTTCAAAAGCAGACTTTAAAAAATTATCTCAAAGATTTTGTAGGAAAAAATAACACATGTGCGACATGGGTGTGTTCTCACATGTTTGTTATGATTTAGCTCATGTTAGGTGTGCTAAAGGGCCGACTGCAGCTGGTGGGGCTTCCTGTGGCTCATTAAGTTCCCTTTTTTTTAATCATCAAGTCTTTTTCACAGATTGAGAAAATTCTTAGGGGTTTACGGGTCTTCTCCCAGCCCAGCACCAGGCCTGTCCTGTCACCAGCGGTTGGTAAATGGGTTTGGAATGGATTAAGGGCACCAGGTTGGGGTGCGTCTGCCTGCAGACATTTTTGTGCACAAACAAACAAAGGTTATTGGGGCTTTTTTCAATCTTAAAACATTAGCTAATGTCTATCGACCATGAGAAATTTGCACATGGCCTTGTGTTACGCCTGTCCCGGGAGGGTGACCAGCCCCAGGAGAGCTATCTCGGCGGGACAGAGGCCTCTTGCCGTGCTTTCCAGGCCATGAAAGTTATATTAAAAAGCCGTTTCCATCATTCTTCCTCCTAAGCTGTGATCCCAATCGAGGCTATTCTTTGATCGTGGAATATCTGAATCAGATCCAGATGAGCAACTCGTCCCTTTGAAAATGACGCCTTGCTTTGTCCTGAGTTCTATAGGGCTCCGTCTTTTTATTCTGTCATTTCCTTTCTCCTTCTCCCCTGGGTGGGGGTGCTTTTTCTTTTTAGCAGTACTATAGAATTCGTTCATGCGCTCACACTGGTAGAGAATACGAGGTTGAATCATGAGGATTCATGCCCCAAAGATGTGCTCGAGTGGCCAATCGCAGCTGGTGCGGGGCTTCCTATGACTCAGCAGGTCCTTTTCTTTAGCTCCTTGTTTAATCTAATATTGCGGCCCTTTCAAAGAAAATCACAAAAAAAAAAAAAAAAGAAGAAGACGGGAAATCATCATCTGCTGTCTGGGGGACATTTTCTCCCATACCTTCCCAGACCTTTGAAAGCAGTCAGTAAAAATCAGTCACTTAGAAATGAGAATCTCATCCTCACCAGTATTTTCCAGAAACACAGGGATCCAAAATGCACAGGAACTAGCCACTTATTGAGAGGAAGGAGGGCTGTAAACCCTCAAACCAGGTTTCAAAACCAGATTTAAGAGTTTAATTTGGGGGTGACTCCCACCTTTTAAATTTTAATCAGAAGTTGAAAGGCCAAAGAGTAACACTTCTACCTGGGGAAATTAAGAGAAAGCGCCTTCATCTCCTAAAATATATTATTAACACTTCATCTTAATTAAGTGTGGCTGGTGACTTCAATAATAGGATTGGGGATGAGGTCACTTTTTTGTCAATGTTTTTTAATGAGTTGAGATATTTCTTTCTGGAGTCAACAAACACAGAGCTGGAAATGTAAATGAATTGTTTACAGTGGTACCTTGGTAATTTTTAATTAAAGGGCTGTTCTTCTGTTGGAAGTTTATGGCGGCAATACATTTTATTGCCCGCTCTGCTGTGGCAATTTTAATTATTTATGTAAATGTATTAGCACAGCTGGCCCTTAGGTTTAGTGGTCAGATTTTTCTGTGAGGAAGGTGCCGGGGTGGGGGGGGTAGGGAGGAATGTCTGATAAATCAAACTTCTGAATGTTTAAAGGCTTCCCATCTTTAATGACTAGAAAGAGAATCCTGGCTTGCATAGCCACCTGAACCCAAAGGCTTTTGTTATTAACTTTGTTTAAAGGTATTTTGGTTAAGATGAAACTGGCTAGCCATCTGGATAAACAGTTGAAAGACCGTTTCACAAATCCACTAGCTTCTAAAGATATTGTTATAAATTTGCCACAGGAGCAGACATTCATTGTTGAAAACATGGTTTCCAATTGGCTATCTTCAAGTCTAATTAGGAGGGTCTTTCTTGTCTGTCAGCCTGAAAAAATTAATTCTCAGAGCTAATGTAGAAAAATATTGACAAATGTTAATGTTGTTTCTGGCCCGGTATTTTTCTAAGCTGTTCAATCTGCTTAGCTTTTTTTTTTTTTTTTCAGTTTTAATTGTAACAAATGCATTCCAACACAGCACACAGAGACCACACACTTGGGGAATGCCACTGAATACAGTTGTGCAGGGAAAATAGCCCCTTTGTTTATTATCTGAGATCATCTGTCAATCACCAACGCCAGCCAACCCACGAGAGCATCATGTGGTCTCAGGGGGAGCTTGTCACAGCTGATCCCGGTACCGGAGTGACGTTTGGGCCCTGAGTCAGGGAACCGACCTGGGCAGCATCTTTGAACACCTGCTCTGCGTTTTCTCTCCAAAAGACTTGCAAAGCTCCTCATTTCAAGTGATGAGACTCCAACCTACTCCCGTATGTCTGTCTGATTTAAGGTTCTCCTTACATATTCTAAAGGCATTGGCAGGAATCTCAATATAGGATTGGATCTTCTCTCACAAGCGTGGGGCCGCCTTAGATCCCTGTGTGAAGGCTGTGTGTGTGTGAAGCAGGGCCTCTGGATTTGAGCTAGTGCTACGATGAGAAACTCCCTCCCTTCATTCATTCCAAAAATATTTAATCAACATCCACAACATGTAATTTAAAAAAAAATCAAAATTACTGTAAAAAAAATCACAATGAGCAAGACAGCCCATTTCTAAGTGAAGCAGGCTGGGTGTGACCGATTTTTCCTGTTGCCTCCAACACTGGTGTGGCTCCACAGGACACTGCCTGCCCAAGCCTCGTTTCCATGCCAGGCCCGTCATAGTTAGTCGGGGGATGCACCTCCTCCCCCCCAAAGAGCTCAGAGCTGACATAGTTAACTCAGGAGGGTTGTAACCTCATCAGTAGATAAATTCGTCATGGTGGGTTTATCTGGTAGGAGGTGTCTGGAGAAGATGGGTCCCTGGGGGTGTGTCCCTGAGATTATATATGGTCCTCGCTTGGGCTCTCCATCTTTTTCCAGCTCCATTTCCGTGGTGTGAGAGCAAAGCCTTGTGCTCTACTTCTGTCCACTCCCCACCGCCATGCCTGGAGATTGGCAGTCTCCAGCCTCACACAAACTGAACCCCCCAAATCTCCAAGGAATCTGTGAGCAAATGAATCTTCCTTCCTCTGAGTTGTACGGTCAGTTCTTTGGGTTGTGGCAGTGAGAACACTAACAGAGACAGGGCCCATTTCTTCTTCTGTGACGGAAGGTAGGGTCAGAAGTTCTCCATGGTAGAGATGAGTGCAGCCAGGATACAGGTTGTGTGGAAGATACTCTACACCAGGCCTGAACCTGCAGCCAGCTGGGCTCAGCAAGGGTAGTGGCCCTGTCTGTGACAGACATTCCAATCACTTCCATTGCCATTAGCAAACACCTGAGATAACTCAACTTATAAAGAAAAAGGGTTCATTTTGGCTTTCAGAAGCTTTGATCTATGATTGACTGGCTCCATAAATTTGAGCCTGTGTTACACCTCATGGCAGAAGTATATGGAAGAACAATTTTTGTTTAGTTCATGGCAAGCCAGGGAGCAAAAGAGAGAAAGAGGAAGGAATCAGGTCTCATAGTCCCCTTGGAGAGCTTGTTGCCAGTGACCTGGAGATCTCCCGCTAGGCACCGCCTCCCAGCAGTGCCACAGGTTGAGGACCAAGCCTTCAGCACATGGGCCTCTGAGGAGCATCCCAGATCCAAACCATTGCAGTTGGGTAAACTGTGACCCCCAGACCCACGGAAACCCACAGCTGGGCCTGGAGTAAAAAGAGGAACTTCTCATTTAAAACAATAATAACTATTCTATAAAGGAGTAATGTTTAAAATGACTAAGGGGAAAGAAGAGGAGCCATAAAGGAAAGGCAATGAGGCAGAAAAGACAGATGCGGACAGTAGATAAGCATGATGCCTAGAAATCTGATCATGCACCAGGTGTGGGGGGGGGCAAGCCTGTGATCCCAGTACTTGGGAGGCTGAGACAGGAGGATTGCAGGTTCAAGGACAGCCTCAGAAATTTAGTGAGGCCCTCAGCAACTTTGTGAGACTGTTTCAAATTTTTTAAAAAGAGGGCTGGGGATGTAACTCAGAAGTAGAATACTCCTAGATTCAATCCAAGAAGAAGAAGGAGGAGGTGGAGGAGGAGGAGGAGGAGAAGCCGGGCGTGGTGGCACACGCTTATAATCCCAGCATTTGGGAGGCTGAGACCGGAGGATCCTGGTTCGCAGCCAGCCTCAGCTACCTAGTGAGGCACTCTGCAACTTAGTGAGACCCTGTTTCAAAATAAAGAATAAAAAATAGGGCTGGAGGTATAGCTCGGAGGTAGAATGCCCCTGAGTTCAATCCCCAGTACCACAAAAAAAAAGGCAAGCTGGGCATGATGGTACACACCTGTAATCCCAGAATTTAGGAAGCTAAGACATGAGGATCACAGGTTCGAGGAGAGTCTCAGCAAGTAGCGAGACTCTTAGAAACCTAGTGAGACCCTATTTCAAAATAAAATAGGGCTGGGGATGTAGCTTGTAGCTCCAAGGTAGAATGCCTCATGGGTGCAGTCCCCAATGCCACCAAAGAAGAAAGCAAGAAGATAAATCAGATCATGTATCATCTCACTAATAACGTGGGTCCATGCAGGTGGGCGTGGCCATCCCTAGCAGTACAAAGACAGGAGCAGAGGTGCCTGAAGAGCTGACATCCGAACAGTTGGTCAGTAAAGGAGTTGGAATTCCAATCAGATGTGCTTATGCCAGAGAACTTTGGAACCAGAGGAAAACATGACCTTTCCCTTATTTTTCAAGAGATGTTACCATTTAAAAAGAAAATCTGCACCCCATAGCACGTCCAGGTTCTTTAAGGCGTATAGCATCTCTTGGTGATTCTACCCAAGGCTGAGAGCCAGGGTTCGGTGTCTCTGTCCACTCTGCCCATTCTCTTTATCTGTCTGTCTGTCTGTCTGTCTATCTATCTATCCATCTATCTATCTATCTGTCTATTTATCTATCCATCCATCCATCCATCCTTCCATCTATCTATCTATCTATCTATCTATCTGTCTATTTATCCATCCATCCATCTATCTATCTATCTATCTATCTATCTATCTATCTATCTATCTATCTATCTATGTCCTACTTCGGGGACCAGGAGACCCAGCAGGAAGAGAACATGAGAACATGGCATGCCTCTTTGTGCTCTTGGTCGATGATTCCACCATGTAAAATGGCCCAGGCACAGGGCCCACGTGCGTCTAGCATCCCTAAACCCAGAAAAGCTGGGTTGTGCCTGAGAGAGAAAATATGTGTGTGACATAAGCTTTATTTGACATGAGTTATAGTGCTGTTGGGCTTGAGGTCACTGTTAATGAATTAATAATACATGCATATAAATAAGGTATCTCTAAGCTGAAACACACCTAAAACCAGGTCACGTTCTGACCCATTGACCAAAAAAATGTGAGCAGAGGCTGGAGGGGATGTAACCCCCAGGAGAAAAGGTTCAGCACTGGCTAATTCCCTGAGTGCGTGTGCGGGGATATCGTAGGACTCAGCTATGGCCAATAATGAGAATCCACTGTGCCCATCTTCCCTCGCTGGGCTGTAATCCCCCTGAGCACAGAGACTAGGCTGGCACATAGTAGGCACTCACCAAATTTTAACTTAATGAGCGGATAAATCTCAAGTGAATGATTTTCCAAAATAACTTCTAGCCACCAGGTATTAGACCCTAGCGAATCCCATTCAGGAGTTAATAATACATCCTCACAAAGGATAAAAAGGGATTTCAATCCGAGTCTAACTTTAATAAACAGTGCAAATGAAAGCTAATTAAACATCTTCATTTAATTATTACTTGGTGCTCTTCCTGGGGTTTGGGAAGATGAGAGAGGACACTTGTCATGCCGTCCCCTGTCCCGGCGTCCCTAGCTCAGCTTTGCTGGCTCTCCTGTGACTGCTGTGGAGTCGGGGTGCTGCTTAAGTGCTAGGCGTTGGGCTTGGGGTGCTACTGCCCCTGGAAGCTGATGGAAGCCCAGGAGCACTTTCCTTCTGGGCAGGGAGGGGCTGCCCTGGAAGGTCCACTCTTTTTCTCACTAGACCCCACCCGGTGGTATGAGGAAGACTTAGCCTTGACCGATTGAGGCACCTGCTCTTGGGGACATAGTGGGAATCAGGCAAGCAGGGGCTTCCTCCCAGGAAACAGGATAAGCAAAGAAAATGACTAATAGGATGGTTCCAAAGGTGACAGGTGTTATGAAGAGACAGGAACGTGCCTGGAAGGCAGTCTAGAGGCCAGAACATCCAGTCACCACAGCGGCTACTTCTGGGAGTAGAATGAGAATGAGGATTTGCAGAAAGTATCCATCTCTTTCTTTTGTTTACAGGTCTTTACGCAATCCGATAGCTCCTTTTTTTCTTTCTTTCTTTCTTTTTTTTTTTTGTTATTTGAATGCTGTTTAATGAGCTATACGTGTTCATTGTATAAAAATTACCAAACAAGGAGCAGAATAGAGAAGCAAATTAAAACTCACCTCTAATCCCTCCGCCAGATCCGGCCACCGTTATATTTCATTGTGTTAATTCCACTGGTGAGAGGCGGAGGAATGTGCTTTGTTTCATTTTATGTAATTAAACAGGCCATGGGAACTGCGATCAGCTTCCTGGGGAGACAAGTTGTGTTTATTTTTTTTAAGAGCTACTAATTTTTTATTAACAAGAATGAATGTAACATTTAAGAGGAATCTAATTACACCCTCTTCCCCTTCTCAACAAAACAACATTATTCCCCACGACGTGTGGAGTTGAGACTCCAAGGATGTATGGCTCCGAGGTGAGGACTACGGGGACATTTTTCATGTCACTAGCAAGACAGTTGCGTGAACTCCAACAGCGAGGGAGCTGGGCTGCAGGTTACATACCCCGCCAAAGCCGGGGCTGGATAATAACTCACTTTGTCATTGCCTAATTCTGTGAGGGCTGCAGCTACTGAGCCAGAAGAGTAAGCCTTGGTCCCTGAAAAGATGAGGGACTCAGGGTCAGGATGCTTAGGAACAGAAAAAAGCAGGAGGGCAGCCAGATGGGGTGATCCAGGTGGCTGCATAAAGCAACCTAGGGATGCTACCGATTCACTGCTTTTCTAAATGACATAGTTCCATGTTTCCTTCGTTAGTTCCTTCAGTCTGTGTATAGCCATGGAGGACGTCCTGTGTGCCAGTCACAGAGGCCACACCTGGTCACTGGCCACACCCTGCACCTGACTATCCTACCCACATAGTCAACAGAACAACCCCATAGCCTCAGGAATTTGAAGGGAGACATGTTTGAGCTAAAACTCAAGTGTCCAGGTCCTAGTTCAGATTCACCAGCACCTAAGAGTTCCCCAGATGTGTGGGATTCTTTTCCACCTCTGTGCTAGGGACTCTCGCCTGAGTGCTCCCCACCCCACCCTAGCTCCTCCCCCAGGATGTGCAATGGGGACCAGACCTGGCACGCTCAGCACCATGGACAGTGCACACACCCGGCTACCTATTTTCGTAGGAGCTCCTGATATCTCTGCCCAGTGACTTCCTCTGGTCTCTGTCGCTCCAAAGAGGCTCCAGCTGATGTGAGCCTGCTCAGAGGCTGACAATCAAGACCGGGATCAGATCTACCACTGAGGGCTCTGGGACTGGAGGCAAGTTATTTATCCTCTCCAGATGTAAAAGATAATACCCAGAGTCGTCGAGAGGATTAAATGAGCTAATCTAGCAAAGCTCTCCGTGCGGCATCTGAAATGTAATAAGAGCCGGACGCATGTCCGCTATTATTACAAACTTTCAAGAATCTCCCCAGACACAACTGGTACCAAAAGTCTTCCTCAGCCAGCCCCACCTAGAACTCTGCGGTCCTCCCCAGAGCTCACCCAGCAGAGTTCTCTTCCTTGATGTTGCTGGCAGTGTACTGGTGTCCTAGCTGCAGTGTAAGACCCCTCACATCTCAGTGGCTGACACGGAGGTCACAGCTCGCTCACACACAGTCAAGCTACAGGTGGTGGGGGTGGGGAGTTCTGCTCCATAGCATCGTTCAGGGATCCAGGCTCTGTCCGTCTCCTGAGGCTGCATCGTCAGTGTGTGAAGGGGAAGAGAGAGGCCAAGGAAAGTCTTGAGGGGTTTTGTGCCAACTCAAAAGTGATGCTCTCACTTCCGGCTGCTTCCCTCGCCCCAGCCTAGCTGCAAGGGAAGCCAGGAAGTGCAGCCTACCCATGTGTCTGGAAAGGCAAAGTAGCTGACTCTGCTCGCCAGGGCTGACTCAGTATTTGTTCCCTCCCACCTTCCCTCAGGCTGAGTCTGGAGCTGTGCTGTCCAAGTGAATAGGGTGGCAAGGGAAAAGGGACAGAGGGACCAAGAGAAAATTGGCCCCTTCAGGGAACTGAGAATAATGGCAGTGCTAGCGTGGGCTGTACACACACGGCTATAAAATAGCTCATGGCCACTTTACTGAAGGATGCACAGGAGGAGAGGGGGTGGGACAGGGCTGCCCGGGGAGCAGAGCCCACCGCTCTTAGAATAGAGGCCGTTTCTGAATGCACTCGCCTGTGCCGGGGAATCTGCATTTCCTGGGTCCCGTTGACAAGCCTAATAAGAGCTTTCTTCGCTGGGTCACCCCTCTCTTTGAATAGAGCCACATGGTTGAGACAAGAAAACACATTGTACCCCCAAAATAACAGGCAAGGAATGCAAATCGGTGCAAAGTTTCTGAAAGGCACATTGTATTATGTGGCAGCTTTTGTCAAAGAGTCTGCTCTTCCATACCAGTGTCCCCGCTCCCAGGAACTTATCTCAAAGAAATAATCAGAGATGGTGTCAGAAGCTTATGTCCTCGATAAAGAGAGATTTGTGTGTGGAGCTCCATGCTGAAGCCTTCCTTATGACAGCAAGGAGTTTTAAAGCACACTCAAGGCCCAGCAAGAGGGGCTTTGTAAATAAATTATGATGGACTCGTATGTGGTGATAAAGCTGTGTTTTATAAGAATTTTTAAGATGGAGGAATTGCTCCTGACATTAGCTGAAGTAGAGAAAGTGGGATATCTGAGCTGGTAAACTGCACTATCCTGCATATTTAAGTCACATGTAAAAAAGACCTTGAATAAAAAGCCAGGTTAGGAGCAGCTCTCTCAAGCCCCCAGAATTAATGGTTTTTAATTTGGTTTTTTTGTTGTTGTTGTTTTTGTTTTTGTTTTGCACTCTCTGATATTGTCACATTTTTAAGGTTGAACACATGAGACTTACAAATAGAAAACTATTTTTTAAGAAATGAGGAACAAGCTGGGCATGGTGATACATGCCTGTAATCCCAGTACTTGGGAGGCTGAGACAGGGGGATCACAGGTTCAAGGCGGCCAGCCTCAGCAACTTGGTAAGGGCCTCTGCAATTTAGTGAGACCGTGTTTCAAAAATAAAATAGGACTAGGGGTATAGCTCAGAGGTAGAATGTCCCTGGGTTCAATCTCTAGTACCATAAAAGAAGAAAGGAAGGAAGGAAGGAAAGAAAGAAGGAAGGAAAGAAGGAAGGAAGGAAGGAAGGAGGAAATTATAGGAAAACCATCCTTCTCTCTAATCCACCATCTCAGCAGTCCTGTGATGTTTTCCTAGAGAACTCGATAGCTCACCCAGACCACCAGGCCCTGCATCTGTAATAGACAGGGACTAGAGATTGTGACCTGGGATGCCGTGCCCCTTTCTGCTGTTACAACATCCATTCAGCTGCACAAAGTAGATCACCCAAAACTCCATCCACCCAGATAACCCTTTGCCTGACATGTTTTTACAAAGAGAAATGAAAAAGGCTTATTCCTTTATAAGTTCTAGAAAGATATTTCTTGGCGCCTACACAATGACAGGGACCCTTCGCCTGGATTTCACGGCATACCTGCCCCTGGCTTTACTAACAGTTCAGAAATGCTCAAGGAGGACTTAAGAACCATTTCACCTTTCACCTGGAGCTGTGTTTCCAATTTGGTTTGCACAATAAATTGCCGCCCAACTTAAAGGATGGGCATATGTCTCCAGGGTTTTCTCTAAGGTGCGATTTTAAATCCAGTGTGGTTAGGTTGATAAGACAATAGTGGCAATGAACATAAACAATAATAATAATTTACCCTAAAAAAACACAATAAAATGCATGCTTAGCCAGGCACAATGGTGCACACCTGTAATCCCAGTACTTGGGAGGCTGCGACAGGAGGATTAGAGGTTTAAGACCAACCTCAACAATTTAGCGAGATTCTTAGCAACCTAGTGAGACCCTGTTTCAAAACAAAAAAAAAATTCTTAAAAAGGAATGGGGATGTAGCACAGAAGTAAAATGACCCTGGATTCAATCCCCAGAATCAGGAAAGGAAGAAGGAAGGAGAAAGAAAAAAGAATAGAATAGAATAGAATAGAATAGAATAGAATAGAATAGAATAGAATAGAATAAGAAGAGAAGAGGAATGCATGCTTGGTCCTGCCTTTTTGCTTGAATAGGAGTACTTGAATGGTTCTTCCAACCCCACTCACCAAGCCAATTGCAAACTAATTGTCCTAGGAAGGAAAGTTTAGAGTGTTTGGGGAAATGTTTGCTGTGCACCACGTTCGTAGCTTGGACCAGACACAGCCACCTCGGAGCACGGACCGTCCAGCATCCCGCCAGGTAATGACTCTGAGCTGCAGCCCCACATCCCTGCTGCCGTAGCTCAGAGACCAGCAAAAGCGACACGGCCCCAGCAGTGCAGCTCCGGGAGTTAAGTGCTCCTTGCTTGCCAATTACATGGTGACTATTCTTAGAACTGAATTTAAGCTCTGTTAGAAAGTTGTTGAAAGCCCTTAGTGCTCTTTTTTTTTTTTTTCAAATTGAGCCCCATAATGTTACCATAATAGAAAAAAAAATCTTCCCAAGTTAAATTGGAATTTTTTCTCTATTAACTTAGTAATAAGGGTCCAATTTCCGGAAGAGAGTTCAGTGTGAGTGAAATCATACTGTTTGTTCCACGGCATCAAACCTGGCCCCTAGCGCAGGGTGGGTGCCCACACTCCCTGCGGTGGAATGTTCTGGAAGGCCGACATTAATTTGGAAACTTCTGGGTCTCTCTGGCTTCATCTGAGAATGAATCATTTTCACTTATATGAATTTCTCTATGAAACTAAATTTCACCTCTTCACAGGCCATATCTCTTTTTAAAATATTGTCTACATTTCTAAGATAGATGCTTTCCTGATTCTTAAATAGGAGGATGGCAATGGGGTTTAAGGGTATCTGAAGCACACCATCCACCCCCTTATCCTTAATAATGCAGCCCAAAACTCCTAGCAGATGCCTGAAACAGCAGACAGTACCAAACCCCAGCTATGCTGGGTTGTTTTTGTTTTTGTTTTCTACACTTAAATGCCTATGATAACATTTCACTTATAATTTAGGCACAAGAAGAGATTAACAACAATAACTAGTAATAAAATAGAATCGTTGTAACAGTATATTGTAATAAAATTGCCAGCAACACTACTCTTGTGCATTGGGGCCATTAGAAAGTAAAATAGATATTACCTGAACACAAGAACTGGGACTGTGACAGTCCATCTGATCACCTGATAAGCAAGTGACAACCAGCAGAGGGTTTGCTCAGCGCCACCGTGCAGGGTGCAGGGCTGACTTCCAGTCCCTGGCAGGGCAGAGCTGGATGGTGCGGGAGTTCACACCGCTACTCAGAAAGGCATGTGATTTGAAACTTACGAATCGTTTCTGGAATTTCCCATACAATATTTTTGGACCTCAGTTTATCACAGCAGCTGAAACCAGAGAAAACCAAACAAAACAGACAAGAGGGACTACTAGAATCATTCTTATAAGTGGATAGATAGATGAAGCAATACTTTACTTGATTCAGGGTTTTTCTATCTTTTGTGCTTTTACACAAAATTTTATATTGTGGTCATTCTGCCCATCTCTGGAATCCCCCTGGAAAACAAGCTAGACAGCCAAGTTTTTTAAGGACTAAGATTCATACCAGGCATAGTGGTGCATGCTTGTAATCCCAGCACTTCGAAAGCTGAGACAGGAGGATCACAGGTTCAAGACCTAGCGAGACTCTCAGCAACTTAGCAAGACCCTGTTTCCAAACAAAAAAATAAAAAGAGACTGGGGTGTAGCTTGGAGGTAGAATGCCCCTGGGTTCAGTCCCCAGCACTACACACACACACACACACACACACACACAGTTAAGATTTAACAAGAAAAGGAAAAGAAAAATCAGTGTTACAGTTGGAGAGTTGGAGAGTCTAAGAGAAAGAGAATCCATTTTGTTGAGCAACTGCTAAGTCCTAGCATTTTCTGCACATGTTATCATTTGATTATCCAAGGGACCCTTCAGTGGCTCCTCTCATCCCTCTTCACAGAACACGAGGCTGAAGCCAAGAGCTTCCACCCACGTGTTCAAAGACGGCATGCCAAGATCAGTAGGGCCATGCAAATGCCCTTTTACTGTAGTTCTCAGAGCACAGACCTGTTCTCAAATCTCAGCAAGCATTTTCTACTTCTCAGTGCCCCCAGGGACTAAGGGTGGCTGGTACCGCTTCTCCACAGCAGCAGGGTTCATGAATATTTTACAGCAGCCTAGGACAGGGCTCGCCCCAAGTTCTGTCCTGCTGACGGAGGCTCTGGGCTGCCTCCTGCTTTTTGCCATCACAGAAGCTAGAAACCAGCAGTGTCCTCTTGAAAAGAGGATGAGAGACAGGGAGGTGGTCCAGCCATATCTCCCTTTGGGCCTTGCTGGCCCCGAACAGGTGGCATCTCAGCTGTACTGGGCCAGACAAACAGAGAAGGAAACAGTGGAGCCGGGCGTGGTGGTGCACACTTGTAATCCCCGTACTTGGGAGGCTGAGGCAGGAGGATCGCAGATTCACAGCCAGCCTCAGCACTTGTGAGGCCCTCTGCAACTTAGTGAGACCCTGTTCCAAAATAAAGAATAAAAGCAATTGGGCTGAGGGTGTAGCTCAGAGGTAGAAGGCCTGAGTTTCATCCTCAGTGCAGAGAGAGAGAGAGACACCATGTCCCCAGTGAGTAGCTCCCCCTACAGGCAGAGGGAGTGCTGAGCATGCACAACCATTCGGTACCCCTAGCCATCCACACTGATTAACAGCCTGCTGAATGCCAAGCCTGGAACTTTCTATCAGTGGCAAGAAAATCGCTGTGTGTGCTTTTGTTGATTATGGGGCTGATCATCCCTGTATATGAGTCCCAGCCCATTAAAGAAATGTCTTCATCATGCATTCGCTTAAGAAGCATTTGTGTAGCAGCTTGGAACATCTAGGCTGGTCTGTCTCACCATCACTCACCTCTTTCAGCTTCACTCACCACTACAAGATCAGCATTGCTGCTCCTGTTTCTCCCAGGGAGCAGTGGGCTAAGACTGCTTAAGTGACTTGCCCTCCTCAAAGCCAGACAGGTGTGAAATGGATACAACAAATATGAATCCATAGCCAGGTATATGGTGGTGTGGGCCTATACTTGAGAGGCTGAGACGGGAGGATCACAGGTTCAAGGCCAGCCCCAGCAACTTGGCTGAGACCCTCAGCAACTTAGCAAGACCCTGTTTTAAAATAAAGGGGTGGGGGGCAGCTGGAAATGTAGCTTGAAAGTAGAATGGCCCTGGGTATAAGCCCCAGTAACCAAAATAAAATAAAAATTATAAAATGTGAATCCATGAGTCACTGAACTTAATTCATTTGGGGTTTTTTGTTGTTGTTGTTTTGTTTTGTTTTTTGTGGCACTGGGGATTGAACACAGAGGCATTCTACTTTTGAGCTACACTCCCAGACAATTTTATTTCTTATTTGGAAACAGGGTTTCACTAGGTTGCTGAGAGTCTCACTACTTGCTGAGGCTGTCCTCGAACCTACAATCCTCCTGTATCAGCCTCCCAAGTACTGGGATGACAGGCGTGTGCTGCCACGCCTGGCACTGAACCTATCTCACAGTGAGACCAGAGCTCCCTCCCCCAAGTTCCTGTGGTTGGCTAACACTCCCCAAACCTGCAGGGGACAAAGTACAGTCCTGGAAACTGAATCCAATCACAATTAGACAGGAGATGTTCCCGTGTGGTCCAAGTAAGCTTTGGTGCATAGGAGGCGGTCACCTTCTCCTTGACCCCCTCCACTCCATCTTGTAGCTCTCTGAGGCCACCAGGATCTTCCTGGCTCTGGACATTTCCATTTTGCTTCATCTAAATACCCCACCCTCGGACATTTTCACCCTGTCCCACGGCCTGCCTTATCTTTGGATTTTTTTTTTCGTGGTACTGGGGATCCAACTTGGCATGCTACCTCCAATCTATATCCCCAGCCCTATTTTAAGTCTTTATTTTGAAACAAGTTCTCGCTAAGTTGCGGAGGGCCTCCCAAGTTGCTGAGACTGATCTCGAACCCACGATCCTCCTGTCTCTGCCTCCCAAGTACTGGAATCACAAGTGTGCGCCACCACGCCCTGGTTACCTCAGGCTTTTACATTGACTTTAATCCACTTGTCTTTTTTTTAAGTAGCCTCGCCCCAGCAGTCCTATCTGTGATGTTCAGGCTGTCTTTTCAAAATAGACGCTAAAACAAAGATGACTGCCATTTTGAAATCAATTGTTGCCCCCTGCCCTGCCCTTCTGCCCTGTTCTGGCTGAGTCCCCCTGAGACAGAGAGATCAGCTTTGACATCCTTCACGTTCTCTGACATTCAGGGCCGTGCTATTGATCTGGTGGCTGTCCAATAAATGGTCACAGAGAGAAGGAGGGAGGGAGGAAGGGAGGACAGATGAAAGAATGAGACTAAAGCACATCGAGTGTAACACATCTTCGGTGACAGACCTGGTGGGAAAAACTGGAGCTGGCAAAGTGGGCTCTTAAAGAGAGACATGATGATTTATCCTCTGTCCACTCTGGCAGCACCATCTGTGGTCCCAATCTCCTGGGAGGGGCGAGGGGCAGAGAGGACGACTTGAGCAGCCTCCTCCAAAACTGCCATCATCCACAAAAGTGGCTTGCAAAAGGCTCCAGAAAACCAAGCGTCTGGTTCCCAGCCCAGGACTCTACCAGCCAGAGATGCTGGGGGCCCAACAGGAGAGCAGATAGGTGTCTCCGTCAACATTCTTACTGCTACAATCCAAGACAAGACAACTGACCACACAACTTAGAGGAAGGAATATTTATTTGCTCAGTTTTTTGTTGTTTGGTTTTTTTGGAGATTTCAGGGTTCTGTGCATGTGAGTCTGGGGTCTGCAGAGCTCAGGACATGAGATCAGGAAGCAGAGAGAGAGGGAGAGGGCAAGGCTCTGCTCTCACCTCATGAAGGCTGGAAGCGAAAGAGCAAGCAAGCAAGGGGATTCAAAGACACCAGCACAGACCCTAGAGCCACACCCCACCTGCCTAGGTGACCGCCCAGTAGATCCACTACAGTGGATTTACCCACTGATGGGATTACACTACCATGACTCGATTATATCAACCCTGAGCATTAATACATGAGCTCCTCAGGGGATATTCTACATCTAAACCATAATGCCAGGCTCCGCCGCAGGAGAGTTGATACAGCATTCAGGAGACAAAGGCATCCTTCCCATCCTGAGCCTCATCTTCTGTAGCATGAGCTCCTCCTCGCTTGTCCTGAGACCTCTCCCCAAGAACAAGTTAGTCAGAGTGTGTGTGTGCCCTTCTGATAAGTGTGTCGCCAGGCTCCCTGGGTAGGGTCCTGCTGTTGTGTCATGCAATTGACAGGGAATGTGGTTGCCTGAGTATCTGAAGTGGAATTGGGATGCTCCCTCGCCTGCCCTTGGTAAATTTCCCCACCACTGCACTTGGGTTACCCACACGTCAGCCTGTTTTGTCTCCATCTTCTCTCTTTCTGCCCCAGTTCTTTTAATCGAGGTCCTCTTTGCCAATGTATAGCCTTTGTAACTCCTCTTTTCACTTACTTTGTTAAGCTGAATAATGCCCCCTGACCCCCAAAGATACCCATGTCTTAGCCCCAGAACCAATGAAGATGTGACCTTCCATGGTAAGAGACTCTACAGATGGGATTGAGCTAAAGATCCTGAGATGGGGGTGACCCTGGATGATCCAGATGGCTCCAGTGTAACCAGAAGGGTCCCTTTAAGGGGACAGCAGGAGGGTCAGAGTCAGAGGAGACCAGACAATAGAAGCAGAGGCTGAAGAGATATGAGGACAGGGCCAGGAACCAAGGAATTAAACAAAACCTCCCTTAAATGTTTCAAAAACAACACAGCTCTGCTAACACCTGAATTTTAGATTCTGACCCACAGAACCCTAAGATAATAAATGTGAGTTGTTTTAAGCCACTAGGTTTTTGGTAATTTGTTGCAAAAGCAACAGGAACACTGACCCTCATCTGTTTCCCTCTTCCAATCCGTGTGAACCCCCCATGGACTGTCTCTGTGGTCAGTACTGCCCACCAGGCTTCTGTCCGTGCACACCCAAAATCTCCCCCATTGAGGGTCCTGCACGGGCCACAAGTGACAAATACTACCTCAATATGAGAACTGTGATCCCATACCCCCCGCAGTGCCCACAGAGGCCGTGTGCATAGCAGACACCCACTAAACATCGATTTAATTACTTAGAGACCTAGTGTGGCGTTTCTGTCCACACCGAGCCTCTTAAAACACATTCATCACCTGGACCATTTGTATTTGTCCAGCGCTAGTCAGGCATGATGGTGGGAGAGAGAAATGAATAATCTCATATTTGCTCTGAGGAAGTAAACATTTTCTTCATGGACTTTATCATCCCCTGTAATAGAGTCCCGGTGTTCACTCTGCGTCAGATGTATGGAAATCTATTTGATGTGTGGTTCTCGGTGCCTGGCCTTACGACTTTCTTGGTTCATTATAGCCACCTCTCTCTGGTTGTCTACATTCATTGAAAGACCAGAGATGCTTAAGAAGCATTATTCATTCCTCCAGAGTAGAAAACAAGTGTCTGAAATATACTACAAATGCTTCTTAAAGATGGGTGTCTTTGCCCCCTGGCGATATCTGGCAGTTAAGTAGAACATCTGGGGAAGGGGGTACTACCAGGATCTGGTGGTCAGAGAGAAGGTTTGCTGCCAAATATCCTACAACCTATAGTAATCATCCAGCCCCAAATGTCAGGGTGCTGAGATTGAGAAACCCTAGCCTAGAACAACAGGCTGAAATGTGGCCAAAAGACCTGATTTGAACATCAAGTCAGGACTGTAGAATGACGGCCAGCCAGAGCCCTCCATCCTGGTGCCATTGCTTAGCTGCATGAGGCTTAGGGAAGCTGACTCACCTCCCATAACTGGGAGTCTCTTCATGTTACAGAATCAAAACTGGGATGAGTGAACATTGGATGAGTGTGGAGCTCCTGGCCCAGGACAGCCCTCTGCTGAGCCCTGGGCCATCAGGGCTGCGGTTACTGTGATTCAGGACAGCAGAGGGCTCAAAGTTCCCTCCCAGGAGGCCCAGGGAGAAGCTAGAACTGGGCAAGGGACAAACATGATGGCCATCATGCAGTGTTTTTTAGGGGGGCAGCCCCCAGCAGGATGATTAGGATGAACAGGGCAAAAGTCAAAGTGGGGATGATCACCCCGCTTCTGGAACACAGAACTAGTCATGATCCGGGGCTTGGTGACAATCAGAACAGCTGTGGCACATCCCATCCTGACAACAGCCTGTGCCAGGGACAGCTGAAAGTCACCATGGTTTCTCCATGGCTCCTCAATTAGAAGTTTCTGTTTGTTTTTTTAGCGCGTGTGTGTGTGTGTGTGTGTGTGTGTGTGTGTGTGTGTGTGTGTGTGTGTGTTGCTGGGGATTGGAGGGGTATTCTACCTCCAAGCTACATCCTCAGCCCTACTTTGGTTTTTTTTTGTTTGTTTGTTTGTTTGTTTGTTTTTTGCGGCACTGGGGGTTGAACTCAGAGGCATTCTACCTCTGAGCTATACCCCCAGCCCTATTTTTTTTTTATTCTTTATTTTGAAACCGAGTCTCACTAAGTTGCGGAGGGCCTCACTAGTTAGCTGAGGCTGGCCATGAACCCAGATCCTCCGGTCTCAGCCTCCCGAATGCTGGGATTACAAGCGTGCGCCACCACGCCCGGCCCTACTTTGTTTATTTATTTTTTTAAACACAATCTCCCTAAGTTACTGAGGCTGACATCAAACCAGCAATCCTCCTATCTCAGCCTCCCAAGTATTGGGATTATAGGTAAGCACCACTGCTCCCGGCTAATTAGAAGTTTCTGCAAATTCCGATGCAAAGTTTGAAGATAACCCCCTGGAAAGCCGATAGCCTGCCCACCTCCCACTTTGGCAGAGATGCCCCCGAATTAATCAGGCAGCTGAAGGAATCAAAGCAAACCCCCTTGGTGCACTGCCTTCCATTGGAGAAGCAGACCACGGTGGGAACAAATGCAAGACAGGCTGTTGCAGGATGACAGGGTAAGGGCCTGTTAATTCCAGGGGCTTTATCTTAATGTAATCAGCTCAATTAGCAAGCATTCCTCACGGTTGAGGGGCACATGTCTGCCAAGGTTCTCAGATTCTTAACAGCCACTGCGTTCACTCATTAGCTTGCTAGGACTGCCATAAAGGCACCTCGGAGTGGGTGGCTTCAACAACAGAAATCTAAGCTCTCAGAGTTCTGGAGGTCTGAGAATGAGGCGTGCGCAGAGCCGCTCTGTCCCGGGTCTGCAGATGGCCGTCTTCTCGCTGTGTCCTCACATGGTCTTCTCTCCCTCTGTGTCCACGTCCTGGTCTCTTCTTATGGGGACACCAGTCCTGTTGTGCAAAGGCCTGCTCCCAGTGAGCTCATTTTAACTTCATTACCTCCTGTCTTGATCAAGAGTCTCAGGGCCATGATCCCAAGTGGCTGGCCACACAACGTAGAAGAAGGAAGATTTATTTGTTCACAGTCTTGGGGGATTTAGAGGTCCAGTCCACTTAAGGATGGGGTGTACGGAGCTCAGGGAGGAGAGGACCATCAATGATCCCCAAGGCCATACCCGTGGGGACCCATCCTTAGCCACCAAGCCCCAATTCCAACATTGCTGCCTTGTTTCTGTGACAGTGAAGGGAGACATTCTAAATCCAAACCATGACACCTCCTTACATCCCTGTCTCTAAACACAATCCCGTTTTGAGGTACTGGAGGTTACATTTTGCACATATAAATTGGGGGTAGGGGGTACAATTCAGCCCCTAATAGACAGCATTAGGTTTCGGGGCAGCGCCCCAAAAGGGTACAAGAGAACCTATGTGTTGCAACCATTATCAGAGGCTCGTAGATGCCCCTGACCTCCTGGAGACCCAACCCAGGGCTGGGCACACTTGGGGGGAACAGTCCTGGTTCCGTTTGGAAACAGAGTCTGTGCACAATAGGCAGAGGAGGGAATGAGTCTTCTGTCTAAGAAAAATCCAAGCAAGATTAAAAAAAAAAAAAAAAAAAAAAACACCTTACAGGCGAGTTATGGAAGGGAATGGCTTGGAGCAAGGGGCCCAGTATTACCTTGCACCCTTTGGCTCACCCTGTGTCCCAGAGCACCCTTCAATGTTCCAGCACCCCCCACTGCTAGAGCTGCATAAGCCTGTAAGCCTGAGGCTCCCGGCTGCGGGGTTTGACACGGACTTTTTCATTGCACTGACATAATTCGGTTCGTCTACACCTCTGCATTTTCCTAGAAAAAGTCCCTACTGCTACTTGGTTCTCCATGGGGGCCGGAGACATCGCTTTCCTCCAGGTGGCTAGACTCTCTGTTTCTTCACCACAAAACATCCTGTCTGCCATGTATTATGTTAAACACACTCGTAATAAAATTACAGTGAGGTGCATAAAGTAGCCTTGCTTCTCTAGAAACTCAGCACCATTAAGTCAGCTGAAATGTCACCTGGGTTTTTTGTTTTTTTTTTTTTAAGTAGCGAAAGCATTCCACAAAGTGACATCAAAATGAGAGCACATTTCTGAGTCATGATGGGGAGAGATCTGTTGCTTGCAAATATTAGTTGTAATTCAGGACAGATGTCCCTCACTTCAAAACAATCCAAGTTCTTTAGTAATGCAGCGATTATAGTTCGAGCCCATGGCAAGGGAAACCTGTGCTTTATCCTGTCCTGTCTCCACCGCCTGACCGCACACAGGTCAGCCCATCTGAGGGGCAGCAGTCCATCTCCTTCCGGGAGGACTCTGAGACTCTCTCCATCCAACCTGCCCCTCCCTGACAGGTCACTAGACGTGAGTGTAGCAGCCCGGTACCCACTAGAAACGGCTGCTCCGCCAGTGGGCTCACCCATCATCTCCCATCTTTCTCCACATGACCTTGTGAAACGCTTCACCTGAGTCCAGGTGAGGTGCCTTGTGTTCATGACCAGTGAGGTTCTTTAGACTGAACTCGATCTGGACGAAGCCAGGCTGCTCCTGGTGAGCACTGCAGGAGTTTATACAGAGTTGGGGAAGGAGGGGGAGTCTACAGAAAGGAAATGAAGATAATCAGATCTTTACGTCTCTTGAATTTGCCACCTACCAAACAAACAAACAAAAGCTTCACTTTCAAATCTGTAGGCAGTAAGGCTTGTCACCTGAACTTTGGCCCCACCAATGGTGCATTCACCCATCAGATGGAACTCCTTCTGTTACCAAGGAGGCATAACTCAAACTAGAAAGAGGGGGGAAGTGGACTGATGTCGTCTGGCACCTGGGAAATCCTGCTGCCAGTGCTGGCCCTGAGGGTTCCTGGGAAATATTCAAATAAGAAGAGTTGGTTAGCAGTTGGCACTAGCCAATCAGAACGGTGCACGTCATTGACCTTAGCTCTGCATGTGCTACCAGGGTGGGACTATCAGGCATCTCTCTCCCTCTTTTTTTTATTTATTTACTTTTTATTTATTTATTTATTTTTGGTGCTGGGAGTTGAACCTACAGGCAATCTACCTCTCAGCACCATCCTTTTTATTTTTATTTTAAAGCAGTCCTTTTTATTTTTTGTTTTGTTTTGTTTTGCTCTCTTTTTGCAGTACAGGGTGTTGAGCCCAGGGACATTCTACCTCCAATCTATATCCCACCCCTTTTTATTTTTTATTTCTTATTTTTTGTTGTTACTGTTTTTGTTTTGTCTTGTTTGTTTGTTTTGCAGTACTGGGGACTGAACTCGGGAGCCTTCTGAGACCTCTGAGCTACACCCCCAGTCCTATTTTTTATCCTTTGTTTTGAAACAGGGTCTCACTAGGTTGTGGAGGGCCTCACTAAGTAGCTGAGGCTGGCCACAAACCCTGATCCTCCTATCTCAGCCTTCCAAGTAGTGGAATTACAAGTGTATGCCACCACGCCCAGTTTGTTTTTGTTTTTTGAAACAGGGTCTCTTATCTCACTAAGTTGCTGAAGGTCTCACTAAATTGCTGTGGCTGGCCTCAAACCTGTGGTCCTCCTGCCCTAGCCTCCCGAGTACTGGGCTTATAGGCATGCACCAATACCCCCAGCTTCTTCCCCTCTTGACTGGCCTTCATTGCCTTCCATACTACTCTCAAAATGGCCAGACTTCAGGTTGCAAAAGAGTCACAGCAGCTCCAGGTCTGCAGCTCAGTAGCTCTGCATCCAGGGAAGTCCCTGCCCCCTGCTCCAGCACAGTCTCGGATTGCTCTCAAGGTCCAGGATGGATCACAAAGCACAGCCCACACCGATCGCCGCCTTACAGGAGGGGGGCAGGTGGTGCCGAAGCCCCAACGGTCATGCCCACTGTCAATCACGTGGTGGTAAATGGCACCTTCCACCCTGTCTGTGGCTTCTGCAAATGTCAAGAGGACGACATGACTTTCATGACTTGGTCCAAGTACAGCAAAATGCCTGTCCTTAAGACACTGATTTTTATTATTAATAGAAGTCCTTTATGGGTGCAAGATTTATACTCTCGGTAACATGCAACTGGCTAAATAAATGTGTAGATCCCTGTGAAGCATGCTTCTGAAGTGACCGTCCCTAGGTGTTACCAGGGGAAAATGGTCGCCATGTTTTCCAGGTTCTTGGCATCCCAGACAAAGAATTGGAAAAGACACACATAGCAAACAGCTAGCAGGTTTTATTAGAAGCAAAAGTGCACTCTTTAGCAAAGGAAAGAGCTTTGGCAGAGCCTGCCGGCCACTCAAGGTGCCCGGCAGGGGCCAAGCTCGCTGTCCTGAGCACCTTTTCTGGGGTTCTAGTGGTGGGTGAAGAGAGACCTCCAGGTGGTCCCTGGGCAGGGTGATAGGATGACTGACAAGATACAGTTATATATCCTTATCCCCTATGCACCTGTGCTTACCTAAAATGCACTGAAAAGCCCATTGGGCGGGGGAGGGGGACAATTAAAACCACAATGCTAATGATATTACAAATGGCAAAAGTAACTGGGGTCGGGACCCAATTCCAGATGTGCAGGGGTACACAGGAGTGTTTGGGGGGGGTCTCTTGTGGATTGGGGCTCCTGGACCACACTGATATCCTGATTGGAGCATACTTTAGATACCTGCTAAGGGCAGAGGGGTAGTCTGGGGGTGGGGTTAGGGTGGTCCTGTCTTGCTGTCTGACCTCCCTCCTGTCTATCCCATCCTGCCTGGGTCACATGATCTCAGGTGTGTTTTCACAGGGGACATTTGGTGAACCTGGGGGTCAGCTGCCCATGGTTGGATGTTCTGCCCATATCCAGAACATTCCACATGATGCTCTCTACCTCTGTAACTGAAGCTGAGGGTCCTTACCTCTCAATAGGGATTCTCAATTGTCAGCGGAAGAGATCGTTTTAAAACATTTGAAACATTGTCTGTGGAAATTGCAACATGTTTTGCTGTCACAAAGTAGAAGGGAAAGCTCTTAAATATTCATGAGCAAGGCAGGCAGAGTGTCTGACACCCTGACACCTATGGACTTGTTTGGTTTACACCGAGTAGCTGCTTTTTATAGCAGACAACTGGGAAGTTCCGTCTCCGTCTCCTGTAAGATGAGGGCTCCGATGACGCCCATCCGTTTTCATCCGCAATGAGAAGGGCTCCTTACCTTTCATTCCTAATTAAACTCTGCCATGTGCCTTTTCCCATTTCTCTTGTGTTTTTAAGAGAAAGGAAAAGCAGCCGTCCATCCCATCTGCCCATCTGTTTCCTCGTGTCATTTGTAATCTCAGGTAATTGTTATTTGCTGAGCCAGGGCTTTCCTGCTAGAATGGGATAAGGCAGCAGCTAGGTTCAAGAGGGAGAGTTTTATTGCTATCATTTCATGTATTTCTTCATTCATTCGTGCACGGCTTTGCTCATAAATACCCCCACCTCATTCCACAAAAGATATGAAATGGCGCTTTATTGCTATGAGTTTGCGCTGGCATAAATATTCAGCTCTGCGTAATCATCACTTGGGCTAGTCCTATATTTTGTGCAGAGTTACTTATGGTGAATACGAAGTCTCTTTCCCCATCAGAGGCACTAGCGTCCCCCGCCCCTTGTTCAGGATTTGGAAAGTGCTCACAGGCAGCCGTTGTTCTTTGGTGCAAAGGACCATCCACTTGATCCTTGCTGATCTCACCCCGTTGGACGGTGCCAGGATTTCCTGCAGGCAGCAGGCTTAACATTGTCAAGCATCTCTGTTGGCTGCATCGGGGAGTTGGGATTCTAACCCTACAGTCTGGGGCTCTCCACGACTAGCCTTGGTTCATCTCCTTCCTAGGAGCAGTGTGAGTTCAGTGCAATTCCCAATAGTGTCCTGTTTCACAAACAGTCTTGTTATTCACCAGAGTTGGATGCAAGCAACAGAAATCAGCTCTGGAAAATGTATGCAAAAGGTAAAGCACATCAGAAGACTGCATTGTTATGATTAGATATACAACATCCCCTTGAAGATCATGTATTAATGTTCAGAGTTGGTGCAATGAAGTCATGAGGTTGCAATCCCATCAATACATAAATCCATTGTAATAGACTTACTAGGTGGTAACCTAGGCAGGTGGGGCTGTGCTTTGATCTTTGAATCCCTTGCTTATTCTCTCTCTCTCTCTCTCTCTCTCTCTCTCTCTCCCTCTTCCCCCCTTCCTCTCCCTCTCTCTCTCCCTCTCCCCCCCTTCCTCTCCTTCTCTCTCTCTCTCTCCCCCCCTCTCCCTCTCCCTCTCCCTCTCCTTCTGGCCCCCATGATGTGAAACCAGAGCCCTCCCTCACTCTCTCCCTCTCTCTGCTTCCTGCCACCATGCCCTGAGATCCAAGACACCAGCCTCACG
>PVLC010001219.1:0-61711 GCA_004027655.1 Graphiurus murinus | reverse complement strand
GTCTTGGATTATAGCAGTGAGATTGTTGACCGAGACACATGTGGAGGTGGTGAGCAGGTGCCACAGCAGCAGGACCCAGAGGCGAGTTCGAGACCTGGCTCACAGCACTGTACTCAGTCCCAACTATCGGTCCAGGCCAGGAGTCAGATTTGAGAATGCTTGTGGTGGCCTGGGGTGGGTCAGGGTCCATTCCTCATTCAGGGATGATCAACCTGGATGACAGACGTCCTCAGGGTGAGGTAGCAGGTGTATTTGTTCTGGATTTTTTGGTTGGGGTTTTTGGTTTTCTGTGATGCTGGGAAGCACTCTACTACTGAGATACATCCCCAGCCCTTTTATATTTTTCGTGTGTGTGTGTGTGTATGTGTGTGTTACTGGGGATTGAACCCGGAGGCATTCTACCTCCAAGTTCCACCCTAGCCCATTTTTTTATTCTTTATTTTGAAACAGGGTCCCACTAAGTTGCAAAGGGCCTCACTAAGTAGCTGAGACTGGGTGCAAACCTGCAATTCCCATCTCAGTCTCCCAAGTACTGGGATTACAAGCATGTGCCACCATGCCCAGTTCTTATTTTTTCTTTTGAAACAGTGTCTTGCTAAGTTGCCCATGCTGACATTGAGCTTGAGACCCTCCTTTCTCAGCCCCTTGAAGGACTGAGATTACAGGGATTCACCACCACGCCCGGCCAGTCAGGGTATTTTTACTAAACTGAAGAAAGAAGAAATGCCATGCTGGGTAGGGGATAAAAACATGTGTGTCCACACCCTGTGATTGCTTTCCTCCGTATGCGATGGCTGCCATATCAAATGCTGCTTCATCTGTACCCAGCACATGCAATTTGCCTCTAATATCATCTTCCTGAGACAATCTTCCATTCTACTGAGTTCATTATGATTTCCCATAAAGCTGAGAAAACATACACTCACCCATCTTTATGTTTTAGTAGGCCTTATATTTTTAGAGCAGTTGCAGGTTCAGAGCAAAATTGAGCAGAGCATTCTGAGATTTCTCATAAACCCCCTGTCCTCACACATGTCTGGCTTCCGAATTGTTATCAAGGTCCCCAAGCAAAGTGGCCCATGTGTTGCAGCTGATGACCCTACATTGACATAGGTCATCACCCGGAGTCCGTAGTGTCTTTTGTTGTTGTTAGTTTGTGTGTGTGTGTGTGTGTTATACTGAAAACTTGAATGTTCTACCTCTGAGCTACACACTCAGCCCCTTTCTTTTTTTTTTTTTTAACTTTTGAAAGAGGGTCTCACTAAGTTGCTGAGGGCCTCGTTAAGTTGCTGAGGCTGGCTGCGAACCTGCAATTCTCCTGTCTCAGCCTCCCAAGTACTTGGAATTACAGGTATGCACCTGGGTCCCCAATCAAGATCAGCCTGCCCCTTGGGGGGCCAAGGGAAGAAACATGGGTGCTGCAGGAAGAGTTAGCCCAGTGCACGTTGAAGGTGCTGGTATAGAGGGATTGACTGAGGAGGTACAGACTGCGACCTGGGGCCAAGCCAAGCACACCCCGCTTGGATCTGACCTGGAGGTGCACAGTCACATATGCAGAAGAGCATTGTGGGAAGATCCCAGGGATGCTGGGGTTCAGCATAGCCCATTAGAAGCAAATACTAATCATCTAGGAAATAAAGATGACTTGGCACAGTGGCGGGGAAGGGAGAGGCACATAGAACCGTCAAATCCTAGCTGTGCTGCCTCCTTTCTTTCTTTTTTTTTTTTTTTTTTTTTTTTTTTTTTTTGCAGTACTGGGGATTGAACTCAGGGGCATTCTACCTCTGAGCTACACCCCCAGCCCCATTTTTTATTCTTTATTTTGAAACAGAGTCTCACTAAGTTGCGGAGTACCTCACTAGGATCCACGAACCCGGATCCTCTGGTCTCAGCCTCCCGAATGCTGGGATTACAAGCATTGTGCTGCTTCCTTTCAATTATGTTATTTTTATACATCATTTTATTACTTATCATGTTATTTTGATTTATTGTTTATGTTTATTTTTATACTTACATATATCATTTCTATTTTTTATGTTGGTCTTATATGTTATGTTTATATGTTGCTTTGTTATTATATCATGTTATAATTTTTTTTATGGTTGTGGTGATTGAACCCAAGCTTTCTACCTCCAAACTACTCCACCAGCCCTTTTTTATTTTTAATTTTATTTTTTGAAACAAGTTCTCGCTAGGATGCTGAGAGTCTTGCTACATTGCTAAGGCTGTCCTCAAACCTGCAATCCTCCTGTCTTAGCCTCCCATGTACTGGGATTGCAGGTGTGCACCACCATGCCTGGCCATAACTTCTTATTTGATCATGTGAACCTGAGCTGGCCACATTTTTTCTCTAAGCCTCTTTTTCCTTGTCCTTAACATGTTAAATCCATCATCCCTGATGTGGGGCACCAATAAAAAGTTCAATTGCACAACAAATATACCTCTTATGATAACTTTTAAAATAACTATTACGTTTTTAGAATCCAATTCTTTTGAGAAAAGTAATAAGCGAATGACTAGAGTTTTAAAATATATAAACATATTTCATAGATATATGAAAGTGTAAAAAGGATACATACGCTCTCAGTTATGATGTCCAACCTGTTTCAATGCACCTGCATCAATTTTGTTGATATATCCAAGGAACTGAAGAGTTGGGACCTCATGGGTTGCAATGGTCACTGTAAATCCTGCCTCACACAGAGCCCTGTAAACCTGCATGAACATCCCTGTGCACAGCGGCTGATATGGTCCCCAACCCAGCAGAGGGGTTATAGCTACTGTTAGGGTGATGGTATTGCAGGAGGGTCCCAGAAATGGTCCATCCCAGGTGCCAGTATGGTCACCAACTATTCTCAACTCCACGTCCGGTGACGTCAAGGGAGACGAATTACTCCAGAATTGGCTGGAGTATTTACACCATGGAAACAGGCCCAATGGCATTAATCTGGGCTTCTGGTTACCGCCACAGAACCAGGTGTCAGGCATTTACTGGCTCACTTCTGGCAGAATAAAAGGAAAGGAGCCGGATGTGGGTGGAATCAGAAGAGGGGAGCCAAGGGGCCAAGACTTCCTGCCCTGTTTGGTTTCTGTCTGAGGGGGGTCACAGTATGATTTCAGGCCACCCCCTCCAGGACTGAGCTACTGGGAGACTGGGGAGCAGAGGGGATGGGGAGCTTTATTTTCATCTTATTTAAAACACTTATTACCGGGTGTGGGAGCACACACCTGTAATCTCAGTACTTGGGAGGCTGAGAGTGGAGGATCACAGGTTGGAGGCCAGCCTCAGCAATTTAGCGGGGACCTTGGTGAGACCCTATTTGAAAATAAAAAAAAATAAAACAGGGCTGGAGGTATAGCTCACAGGTGGAATGCCCCTAGGTTCCATCCCCAGCACAAAAAAAGAAAAAGGAAAATAGTTTATTACCAGAAATTCCTTTGTGAATTCAGCAGCTTAACATCTCTCCAAGCTTTTATCCCACAGCAACCGATTGAATCGTTGACTTGATTTTACCGCACTCTGGCCCACTGAGGAAGGCCAGGTTCCTAAATCACGCGCCTGACAGGTGCCGTATTTCTGAGCCCTGAGCCGAGCTGTTGACCTTCTAGTGTCACCGTAACTAGAGCCAGTGACATACATAATAAAGGGGCATTTTTTTTTCTTTAAATTTGGAAGGAAATTGGTTACTGTGTCAGTGTGAAACTGTCGCCAGAGCCCAGCCATCGATCTCCCTCCTGTCTTAGGATGCCGGTGGGGAAAGTGTGACAGCTCTCTGGGTAGAAGGATGGAGAGGCTGACCACCTGCTTCCCTTCGGGAAGTCTAGAGTTTTGCTAACTCCAGGCAGAGGATCCCCATGGGCGCCGAGTCTCTGAGGAGCATCCCTGGTAGATGACAGGTCACCTGCTTTGTGACCGCTCCCTGCTGTGATGGAGCCCATCCCGTGGGACTCCCCTGGGAGAGGGCGCTGGGCAGCTCGCTCCTGGTTTCCCCTGGACTTCTGGCACCTCTTCCCTTGCTGATTTTTTGCTCCGCATTCTGTCACGGGAATGGATTCTAGCCAGGAGCGTGACCGTACTCTGTGTCCTGTGCGATCCTCACCAGTCGCCGGACCCGAGGGTTGTATGCTCCTCTGCCCACCCTAACCCCCAGCCCAAGCAGTGTCCGCTTTTGCAGAGGAATGAAGTGAGTAGTGGGCGGGGCTCAGCAAGGGGCTGGATTCGAGCTGTGAGCCCTGTAACCAGAGCAGGGCGAAGTTGAGCCTTGGCCCAACCCTGAGGTCTCCCCAGCCTTCCTATAAACTCCAGGGCCGGCCCACCCCTGGGACCGGCCACCACCACCCAGGCTCACCCCGGGGAGAGGAAGAGATTGGGGCAGAAGCGGACACTGTCAACTAAAAGCCTTGGTAGAAGGAATATTCAAGGTAGCCGGGCGTGGTGGCGCATGCTTGTAATCCCAGCATTCGGGAGGCTGAGACTGGAGGATCCGGGTTCGAGGCCAGCCTCAGCTACCTAGTGAGGCACTCCGCAACTTAGTGAGACCCGGTTTCAAAATAAAGAATAAAAAATAGGGCTGGGGTGTAGCTCGGAGGTAGAATGCCCCTGAGTTCAATCCCCAGTACCGCAAAAAAAAAAAAGAAGGAATATTCAAGGTGAAGACAAGACAGATAGGGGCTCGGCGGGGGGTCCAGGTGTGTTCCACTGGTCAGTTCAGTCTAGTTCACACAGGGGGGTTCTGTCTCTGTATCACCCATCTCCACACCCATGGGCACCACCGCTCTGTGGAGATTAGCAGCGGGCCGTGTCCTGGGCACAGCCTGGCTGGCGATTTGGTGTTCAACCCAGATGAGGAAGTTGACCTAGAATATTCTGAAGCAAAGATGGGAGCTTCCCTGCCCAGCATTGTCAGAGAATTGAAAGGCTGAAAATAGCCATAAAGCAACAGGCCAAACGGTCAAGCTTGGGAGCAGCTTTAGCGACTTCTTCCTAATGAGAGTTTTTCAAAACACTAATTTTCCAGAGCAGGAAATCAAGGTGCACTCATCTGTAGCCTGTCTCCTGCAATGAGTAGGGGGATATTTCTTCCCGTCCTGTCAATTAACTTCCGAGCAGTCAGAATACAGAGTGGGGCGGCTGGGCTATAAGTCAGCCTTTCGGGCGCTGATAAATGGATATGGTACAAATCCTCCATTTGCATGGGCTCCGAGCACATCACTCCACTTCTCACAATCTCACTTTTAGAAAAAAAAAAATTAGCCCCCTGAAGTCAGAGTGAGCAATTTATTTCTACAGGCATGCTTCTCTCCTGGCTAGTTATTTTTCTCGCCTTTAATGACTGTCTTTTTACTCTCTGCCCTTAGACTACATTGTAAAATGCCACCCACGTGTTTTGTGCACCAAAAAGAAAGAAAAAAGCTACCAGGTTTTTATAACTTTTTTGCTCCTCCGTGGATAATGATCACATCGGTAAAGGCTGACTGTAATTTACTAGCATTAGAAGGAACCTCACGGACCATCCCTTTACAGGTCTTTTGTTTTATGGATGGGGAAACTGAGGCTCAGGAGTAAAATTAAGGTGCTGAAGGTCACAGGCCAGGGGCTTCTGTCTGGGTTTGGGAGAAATAAGGAGCCCCGGGAGGGACCATCCATTAGTCAGTCAGATACCAACCTTGGTCCATTCTGTTACCGTCATTGCCACTACAAACAAAGACAAGACTCTGAGAGTCCTCTGCTTGGCTCAGCACTTACCAAGCAGGCAAGAACAGAAGGGAAAAAAGCAAAAGCAAAATACCTGTATCATTTTGTTGTTGTTGTTGTTGTTATTGTTGTTGTTGTTTGTGGTGCTGGGGATAGACCCAGGGCCTCATGCACACTCTACCACTGAGCGACACCCCCGGCCACCTCTGCCATTTTTTTTTTGGGGGGGGGGGTACTAGGGATTGAACTCAGGGGCATTCTACCTCCAAGCTATACCCCCAGCCCTATTTTTTATTCTTTATTTGGAAACAGGGTCTCACTAAGTTGCAGAGTGCCTCACTAGGTAGCTGAGGCTAGACTCAAACCCAGATCCTCCAGTCTCAGCCTCCCAAATGTTGGGATTACAAGTGTGCCACCTCTGCCATTTTTCTTGGCCCTCTACAACTCAGTAATGGAATACTCTAGGACCATCAGGGGAAGGGTGTTTGGCTTCTGGCTCATTTTGATTTGCTTTAAGGACCTCGGAAACCACAGAGAGCCCTCTCCCTTAAAGGCATTTTTTTCTTATGTATAAAACAGTTTTATTGAGCTATAATTCATGTACTGCTCCATCCGCCCATTTAAAATATACTACTCAGTGATTTTTAGGGTATTCCCAGAGCGAGGCAACCGTCAAACCATCAATTTTAGCACCAAGACAAACCCTGTGCCCCTCCCTCATGCCCCATCCCCCTCCCCGCCCTGGGTGACCACTAATCTACCTTCTATCCATGTCTGGGCCCAGTCTGGACATTACACATGAAATAGAAAAAGTCCCTCCTACCCCACAGTCATAAAGTTATCTTTTGTGTGTATGGGGTACTGGGGATTGAACCCAGAGACATTCTACCTCTGAGCTATACCCCCAGCCCTGTTTTTTTTTTTCAATACTGGGGATTGAACTCAGGGGCATTCTACCTCCGAGCTATACCCTCAGCCCTATTTTTATTCTTTATTTTGAAACCGAGTCTCACTAAGTTACGGAGTGCCTCACTAGGTAGCTGAGGCTGGCCTCGAACCCAGATCCTCCGGTTTCAGCCTCCCAAATGCTGGGATTACAAGCATGCACCACCACGCCCAGCTCCCCCAGCCCTGTTTTAATTTTTATTTTGGAACACGGTCTCACTGAGTTGCTGAGGGTCTCCCTAAGTTGCTCAGGCTGACCGCAAACCTGTGATCCTCCTGTCTCAGCCTCCCAAGTGCTGACATGACATGTGTGTGCCACCACCCTGACAAGGTAGTTATCTTCTTAATGTGGAAAAAAAAAATGTGCGTATATATACTATAGAGAGATTGGGAGCCTATAGACCAAAAAGCTAATAGAGGGTCTCTCTGGTGGTGGATTAGGGTGATTTTAATTTTTCTTCTTTTGGACTCATCAGTATTGTCTGAATTTCCTGCGGTGAACTTGAAAGACCCAGTGGGTGTTTGCTTAGGTAAATGTGAGCGGGTGAAGCCGGCTGCCTCTGTGCCCACAGAGGGCACTCCAGCCTCCTTGAGAGTCTCACTGTGTAGACTCTAGAATTAAAAGGGGTTGGGGAGAAACAGGAATAAAGTAATTTCTACAGAGGAGTAGAATTTCTTCTTATATCCAACAGTTACATGGTTTTGATGGCAGACTATGGAGAAAGGGGTTCACCAAGCCCGCCTGAGACCACTGTCCCAGAAAGACATCCCGTCATGGGAATGGATTCTAGCCAGGAGCGTGACCATGCTCTGTGTCCTGTGCGCTCCTCGCCGGTCGCTGGACCTGAGAGTTGGCAGCAAGTGTGAGATCCAAGCCGGCTAAGGAGCCGGGGTGTCCAGAGCAGCAGAGATGAGGGAGTTTGTCTGGTACAGCAAGAGAAGATGCAGCAGCCCTACTAAGAGAGAGAGGTCTGCTGTGGGGAAGGGACATGTGGCCCCTTGGGACAGAATGCCTCTAGGATCCTGGGTCACCCAGGACATGGTCACTGGAAGGCCGTTGAGGAAGGAGTGTAGCCTCTCTCATTCACTCACTCACCCGCTCATTCCACAACTGAGAACCAACTCAGTGGGGACCGGGCACTGTCTAGTCCTAGGGATGGACGGTTGAAGAGACAGGAGAGGTTTCTACCCCACGGGGCTCACCCACATCCCGCGCTAGCCTGGGAAGCCGACGGATTTAGCTAGGCAATCCACAGCAACCTCTCTGCAAAACAGGGGGGCCTCCTGTTTGAGCTGAGATTCCAAAGATGACCAGACTCTCTCAGGAGAAAAAAAAAATTGAAGGAATTGAAGGAGGCTGGATTCTGTGAAGCAAGTGCCAAGGTCTGGAGACCGGAATGAATTCAGAACTTTCGGGGGACAGGATAGCCTGCGGTGCACAGGGGGAAGGATGGGGAAAGAGACAGGGGGTACAGGGTGGGGGCAACTAGGCAGGAGTCTCTGCCTTAGGGACCAGGTTAAGGAGCTGGGGTTTTATTTTTTCTTTTTTTAATTAATTTATTTTTTCAGCACAGATTTTTATACATTTCTTGAGTACAACAGGGTTACATAGACAGTTATGACATATCAATCATTGTCAGATCATAAATAGCACCACTTCTTCGTTTTACACGTACAGCCCACATTCTTAACATAGCCTGGTAAAGCAAACTTTCTAGAGTCATAAAACCATACTCCTTTAGGGTCATATATTTGCTTTCTAAGAAGTAGGAGGGTCTTTCATCTACGCATCTTAGGAGCAATCTCCAGACTTTGAAACGCCAATATAGCCATAGCAGAAGAGTCAGTATAAATGCTCATATATGCAGATAGCAACTGCCAGGGGGGAAAGGGCCCAGCTGGGCTCCCACAACTCCCCCGTTTTTATTTTAAAATGCACGAAGGACTGTGCCTGTCTTAGGTTATTTCCTACCAGGTGCTTAATCTTACCCGTCATGGGGTCTCGATGAGTCATTCAGCGAAGAGCTAAGGTTTTAGTCTATGCTCAGTGAGAAGGAAGGGAGGATTTTTTTTTTTTTTTTTTTGCAGTACTGGGGATGGAACCCAGGGGCATTCTACCTCCAAGCTACATCCCAGCCCTATTTTTTATTCTTTATTTTGAAACCAAGTCTCACTAAGTTGCGGAGAGCCTCACTAAGTAGCTGAGGCTGGCCATGAACCTGCGATCCTCCTGTCTCAGCTTCCCAAGTACTGGGATTACAAGCATACACCACCACGCCTGGCTTGGTGCTCAGGATTTTAAGCAGGGGAGTCATGCAGTCATTGCAGGAGGATCACGCAATGCCATCAGGGGCTCTGAGAAGAGAGGCCCGGGGTGTCCAGGGAAGCATCTGGAGGTGCCAAGAGCCTCTACCACCCCGATATTATTGGGCCATAGGAGACCATAGCCCTGTGCCAGGCAGGACAAGCCACATGTGCATCTTCCCAGCCCTCAAGGTCCTTCCCAGGCTGCTTTCTGGGCAGGTTCTGCTGGATGTGGCCTCTCTCCATCCCTGGGGAGTCCTTGCTGGTCCCTGGCACGGCCTTCCTTGGCTCTGGTCCCCTGGGAGAGGACAAGAACCCGGCCCCTTGTCTCTCCATAAGCCCTGACCTGACGGCAATGGCCGTCTAACTAAGCTAGGGTTTCTCTGATCTCTCCTGTCATCCTATCAGAAGACCTGGAACACGCCCTGTTCCTCAGAGCCGCAGTTCCATGTAAGACAGTGCATTTCCTTCTGTTGGGAATGCCTTGCGTTTCCAGTTGTTGTTGTTGTTGGTGGTGGTGGTGGTTTGTGGCACTGGGTATTGAACCCAGGGCATTCTACCTTCTAGCTACACCCCCAGCCCAATTTCATTTCTTATTTGGAAACAGGGTCTCACTAGATGGATGAGAGCCTCACTACTTGCTGAGGCTGTCCTCAAACCTCCTATCTCAGCCTCCCAGGTACTGGGATTACAAGCATGCACCACCACACCCAGCTTCCAGTGTTTTTAAAGAAAGTGTTTGGTTGCCCAGCCTGTATCTCATCTGCCTGGCGCCGAGTGGCTGCAACAGAGTGAGGAGCTGAGGACCCACCTGCTGCTTCCTTTCTCCACCACTGCCTTGCAGGGTTGCTCATTTCCTTCAATAGGCATGTCTTCTGTGGGAATGAATGCTACTGTTTCCTTTTCCTTACTCTCAATTTCCAGCTTCTTCCAGCTTGTCCTGGCCTTGTGGCCACCCTTTTGGGAGTGAGGTGCAGTCGGTCCAAAATCCAGCCCTCCCTACGATGCCTGACACCAGCCAGGGTCTCTGGAATGGACAGTTCCTCAATTACTGTTTGTGCTAGACCAGCATTTCTCTAACTGTTGTACCGGCTGCCTCTGTTGCCAGCCCCAACCCAAATCCCCTGCACAGGCAAATCTGCTGCCAGATTTGTGAATAGCTACCCAGACCCCTCTTTACACATTTGCATATGCTACAGGATGCCTGAAGCTCAAGGGGTGGAGTCACCTTTGGCTTTTCTATGTGTTTTGTTTTATTTGTGGTACTAGGGGTGGAACCCTGGGGTGCTTTACTTCTGAGCTACACTCCCCAGCCCTTTTCATTTTAAAACAGGGTCTCAGTAAGTGACCAAGGCCAGCATCAAACCTGCAATTCTCCTGTTTTAGTCTCTCAAGTACTGGGATGACAGGTGTGTGTTACCACCCCTAGTTAGGGCATAGTCATCTTTAATTAGTAAAGCCAAAATGTCCCCCAGAATAGCTCTTCCAGGCTGTACCTACTGGTATCATGTGAGTGTCGATTTCACAACATCCTTGCCAACACTGCAAACCTCATTTTTGCCACCCAGTGGGTTGAATGTGGTATCTTGTTATTGTCTGAATCGTCATGCTCCTCATCAGTGAGACTATCTTGAAGTGCGCGCATTAGGATTCAGTGTTCTCTTGTGAATTACCTGATCAGATACTTTAGCCCATCCTCTACTGGGTTTATTTTTGTCTTTGTCTTATTCCTTTCTTTTTAATTGTCAAATCCATTTACATGCTTCAAGGAATCAAAACAACACAACAGGCTGTACATGAAGAATTGCTCCCACACAAGTCCCATCTGCTCTGGGAACTCTCCTTTCTCATAACCAATTTTTCTTGTCACTTTATATGCAGAGTTCACTTTTGCAAGCATTTATTTTTGTCCCTTTCTTGCACAAAGCAGAGCATGCCACACATTCTGTCCTGCCCCTTACTTTTTATGTTCACTGTGTCTTGGTTACTTGGAAATCTTCCTGCTGGGCTCAGAGAGCTTCCTCATTCTTTTGTACAGCTGCATGCTATTTTCTGAATGGACATACCATAATGCATTTAACCAACCCAACTGGAAGCCCCATATGGGCTATTCCCAGTCTTTTGCTGTTACAAATGGTGATTTAACTTACAACCTTGACTATGTGTCATTCCAAATAAATGGTCATATCTGTTGAGTAAAGTCCCTGATTTGAGATTGCTGAGTCAAGGGTTAAATTCATTTGTGATCTTGATGAAGACTGCCATTTCTCTCCATAGATACAAACTGATTTGTGTTCCCACCAGTAATAGGTGAAAATGCTTGTGGTCAGCAGAGTTACAGCCCCCAAAGATGTCCATGCCCTAATCCCTAGAACCTGTGAATGCATTTGCTACATAGCTCAAGGGACTCACATTTCCAGAGACAGAAATATGACCCTGGATTACCTAGGTGTGCACAATCTAGTCATGCATCCTTCAATCAGAGAGCTGTTCCAGTTGTGGTTGGCGTGAGAGGACCCACTATTGCTGGTTTTGAAGGTATAAAAAGGGACAAAGGTATGTGAATGGACTGCAGAACCAGAAAAGGCATGAAATAGGACTATTTGTATGACTTCCAGAAGGAGCACACCCTGCCCACACCCAGCACCATGAGATCGAGCTCAGACTTCTGACCCCCACGACTGTACCAGAATGAAGTTCTGTTGTTCAGGTCACTAAATTTGCACCCATTTGTTATCACAACAGCAGGAAACTAGACTTCCCACGTCTCCACCAAGACTGGGCTGCCACACTTTGGGATTTTGCTAATTGAGTGGATAAAAAGTGGTACCTTGGTAGGGTTGTCCTTGGAAATCTGTTACAATGTGTGAACTTGAATGCTCTGCTTATGTTTGGGGGTGCTGTCTACATTTCCATTACTGTCAACTGTCTGCTCATATCCTTTGCTTATAGAAATCTTTTCAAAATTCTGGAGGGTAATCTTTTGTTGTTCCTGTTGCAAATGATTTCTCCCCTCGACTGTATTTCTTTCAAATACTTCTGCCAGTTTTGCTTTTTAAATTCATCTTGAATTTAGTTTGGGGACCGAGGTCAGAAAGATTATCCAACTTGCTTTCTTCCAATAGATAATGAGTTGATACAATTTACTGAGGAGTCTGGCTTTTCCAAACAATCTAACTTTCCATCTATATCAAGCAGTATATTTCCATACACATAAATGGATATATACACACACATAAAATCATATATAAAAGGTCTGTATGCCTACTTATTGATATATAAATAAACAATAGAAGAAATCCTATATACTTTATAGAGATAGATGGATAAATGTGGTATATATATATATATATATATATATATATATATGTGTGTGTGTGTGTGTGTGTGTGTGTGTGTGTTTTATGTATATATATGTATATACATAAAATCTGCCATTTCTATTGTATGGCATTGGTCCATTAGATTATTTCCCCACACAAACAACAGGATATAACTTGCAACATTTTTAAGTATGAAATAAAAGGAAGGCTATGTTAACTCATGTCATGTTAGTACCCATGCTGTAAAAACCTGGGCTCCCTACATTTCAGAAGAAGAGTGACCCCAGGAAGCCTGAAGGAGGGTCCCTTCAAGCCCCTAATCTCTCGCTCCGGCCCGATGGACACTTTGGACAGTCCGTTTGCACCTCCAGACAAAGCCAGGGCTTGGCAAGAACCCAGAGCAGCTCCGTGAAGCTATGTTATAGACTAAAATGAGCTCTGTTTTTAATTTGATTTTTTTTCCTCCCCTGTAACGAGCAAAGTTCACATTACAGATAAATTGCCCGGAAATTCCAATTTAATAAGGCACAAGCATTTTTCGGGCCTAGAAGCACAGAAAACATCTTGCACGCTGGTATTTTTATACTGAAGGGTTTATTAAAAAGACAGCTTTGAAATGTCAGAAATTTACATAGTGCGCCCAGCCAGTTGGTCAAAAGGGCTGATTTAACAAAAGTGCTCAAAACAGCCAGTAAGTGAACCAGGTGTGGAGGCACACGCCTGTAATCTCAGTATTTTTGGAGGCTAGGACAGGAGGATGGCAGATTGGAGGCCAGCCTCAGCCACTTAGTGAGACCCTGTTTCAAAATAAAAATATAAAAGAGCTGGGGTTGTAGCTCAGAGGTAAAATGCCCCTGAGTTCAATCCCCAGTGCCAAAAAAGCAAAACAAAATGAAAGCCCATGAGGGGGAGAACAGACTGGCCCATCTTGAGCTGCTGTCGCCTCTGGATCAGGGAGGTGGCCCCCACCCTTGAGTCTCCCCAGCCCTTAGTTTGAGCAGAATGAGCCAGCGTAGGCCCTTGGGAGTGGCCCTCTGTCCTCCTCTGCCCATGGGGAAGAGGGTATATTGTCCCAGTATTTCATCCACCAGGTGTTCGTGGGAAAAACAAACAGAAGGGAAATTAAATGATCTGTGAAGACACAAATAGCACAGTTATGGATATCCAGTTAATTTTTTTTCCTTTGTTGGTTGGTGCCTATCAGCTATATAGAACAGTGGGTTTCATACATGCATAAAGCATAACCAGACCATTCCCCAAAGCCTCCTCTGTCCCTCCTCTCCCCCCTTCCCTGCCCTTCCTCTCCCCTGCCAGCCTCCCTTCTATCGGTGTGAGGCCCCTCTTTTCTCTCCTGTTTCCAATATGAGAGAAACAGACTCTGAGATTGGTTTATTTTGCCTAACAGGATGCTCTCCAGTTCCATCCATTTTCCTGCAAATGACATGATTTCATTCTTCTTTATGAATAATGAATAAAACCCCTTTGTCTATATTTACCCGCATTTTCTTTCTCCATTCATCTGTTGCTGGACACCTAGGTGGATTCCATAACTTGGATCTTGTGAACTGCACTGCTATAAACATGGGAATGCAGGTTTCTCTAAAGATGCCATCTTTCATCCTTTTGGATAAATACTGATGAGAGGTATACCTGGGTTACATGGTAATTGTAAAGTGATCAGCGCCACCAGGAGACAAAAGACTCCGAAGGCCGGTCCAATCAAGGAAGGCTTATTAAAGGGAAGCTGCTGGGCTGTCTCACGCAGGACAGCAACAGTGTTAGGGATCTCCAAGAAAATTTTTATAGCAGGGAGAGCAGGGGAGGGGTCAGGGAGAGCAGGGGAAGGGGTAGTGCTTGGTCTCAGGAACCACAAGACTTGGTTGCTCACTCATGGTAGGGGTTGACCTTCATGGTCAGGGTTTGGAATGTTCCCCCTTATGACTGTTTTCCTGTTCCTGCAATTGCTCCCTAGGTTGGGTCAGACTGCCCCATTTTGACGTGTTATGGTACAGTTGCAAATTTTATTTTTATTGCCTGAGGTTACTTGCACCACCTAGTAGGCCCCATGTACCCTCTGACCTAACAGTAATATGGAGGTTTCTCAAAAAACAAAAGTTGAAGCCGTGCGTGGTGGCGCACGCTTGTAATCCCAGCATTCGGGAGGCTGAGACCGGAGGATCCGGGTTCGCGGCCAGCCTCAGCTACCTAGTGAGGCACTCCGCAACTTAGTGAGACTCGGTTTCAAAATAAAGAATAAAAAAAATAGGGCTGGGGGTATAGCTCGGAGGTAGAATGCCCCCGAGTTCAATCCCCAGTACCGCAAAAAAAAAAAAATAGGGCTGGAGGTATAGCTCGGAGGTAGAATGCCCCTGAGTTCAATCCCCAGTACCGCAAAAAAAAAAAAAAGTTGAACTACCATGTTTTATGTGTGTGAATGTAAGATATTAGGGATTGAACCCAGGGGCATTCTACCTCCAAGTTACACCCCCAGCCCTATTTTATTTTTTATTTTGAAACAGGGGTGCTTAAGTTGCTGATAGCCTTGCTTAAGTTGCTGAGGCTGACCTTAAACTTGTGATCCTCCTGTCTCAGTCTCACAAGCACTGGGATTATAGGTGTGCACCACCACACCCAACTGAATATATATATATATATATATATATATATATATATATATATATATATATATATATGTTCAAAATAAATATTTTTGTCCCTTCATTTGAATTAGTGCATGAAAGAAGAGTAATAATGCTCTGCAGAGTTTCTGAAAACAGATACATGGAAATGTTTTCATGACTACATGTCTCTGCTGCCCCAGACAGAAAATGTCTATTAAAACACTCTCATATCTGCACATTTTGTTATTGGTGCACTGTAATCATACATCTTTGTGAGGTACAAGCTGGTAGAGGCATACATGCACACAGGTCTCAGTTAACCCTTCCCCAATTCCCACCCCATTCCCTCCCACCTCCACCTTCAAAGTCAATCACTATACCATCTATTTTAATGAAGAAAAATATTGAAATGTCCTCCTGCAAAACTACTCACACTCAGCTCTCACTGGGAACGTGGTGCACACAGGCCCGAGTGCTCCTGCTACTGGCTTTAGAGTGTGGCTCCCATCTCATGTCCCCGAGCATTTATCTGCTCAGACAGACTCCTTGTGCAGGAGAACAAACAAACGTGCTAATTGTGCTGCAGAATTATGGCATCAAAAGACAAACAATAAATGACAGATAGGGACAGGGAGCACTGTCTACATGCCAACATGAAAAGCTAGATTGTTTAATTCACTTTTATTTGCATTCTAAATCGGGTTGAATCATCAGGGAATAAAATACGGTCCATTTAAAATGTTCATTCTTTCAAATCTGTTGAACCACCACAAATCACTCCTAGATCAACTGCAAACTTATTCCCTGATTTTAAAAAAAATGGGAAACAAATGTCTTCTTTCTTTGCTATGTCCTATTCCATGACTATCCCAATTGCAATAAACATTTACTAGGCATCTATGGGCCACGCCCTCCACTCGGCCCTGGGGGTGTAGAATGGACAACCATTGGCCTGAGGCGCATGGAGCAGGCTGCATGCTGGGTGGAGCCTAGCTCCCAGTGTTGAATTCCACCTGTGCACCACTTCTTTTCTGGGCTGTTTTGGCAAGTTGCTAAGCCTCTGATTTTGGGTTACCTCCTCTTTAAACCAAGGACAATACCCACTTTATGAGATTGTTATGAATCAAAAAATAAATGTGGTGGTAGGCATGAAGTCTGGCACAGAGCTGGGCACAAGCTAGCATTCTAAATTTTAGCCAACCATTTTCTCATCCTGACACCATGGGGCTTAGCATTTGTTGGCGTCGGCAGATCTCCAAGGGCCTGTGTTTATGCTCTAGCCAGCACTGAATTTATTATGCACATGGCCAGCAAGGACTTAGTGGAGGGTGATTAATTTTACCCATGAAGTCACACAGGGTGACCGAGAGGAGATGTTTTGAGTGGGGTCTTGAAAAATAGGAGCTTGCCGACTGGAATGTTAATTACTACTGAAGTGAAAGACTAGTGTTTTAAAAGCAGCTCATTGTCACAAAGAATATATCTCTGTGTTTTAAAAAACAGTGAAGTGGTAATCGAGGCGGCAAGGGAGCGTGGGACTTTGCACAGGCCTGACTCGTCCTCTCCATCTGTCCCATTCCTGCCACAGCTGCAGACACCCTTCCCGGGGCTCTGCCACAGGACAGACATTTACAAAACGTTCCCGGTGTGGTGCAGAGTAGGACGGATGGTGCAAAAAGAGAATGTGCTGTTCCCAAATTTCTAAGTGACACCAGCCAGTCTCCAAAAGTCAACGGTCATTTGTTTTCTCTAGGCTGTGGGAGCTAGAAAAAAAAGGGGCTTCAAATAAAAGAGGAGAAAGACCAATAGAATAGTAGAGGGGGAGGGAGAAGGAGAAAAGGGAGGAGAGAAAAGGAAGCTTGAAGAAGGAAACAGATCAAATAATGTTAGGTCCCCACATGAAGGCATCACTGCCAATCTCACTTGAGTGTACGAGGAGAGAGGCGGTGGGGTAGAGGGGGGTGCAGAGGGGAAGCACGTTGGGTGCTATATGCGTGCGCGTTTGTGTCGCTTTGAATCTCTCCATGATGTATAATTACAATGCAGTGTCTGCTGGCCCCCCGCGAGCCACCAAAGCATCTTCCCCTGACTGTGACAGCAGCACCACATGTAGGCACCTTCCTGTCACCAACCCACAGAAGAGGGAGTGGCAGCATGGCAGAGGGGCACGCTGGCTCAGCAGTCCCTGGCCTCTCTAGGCATCTCAGCAGCCTTGACTGTAAAAGAGGAATGATAATATCACTGCTCTGGTTGGTGTTCTCACAGCCACGATCTAAAGATCTGGCCACATAACTTAGAGGAAAGAGGATTTTGTTTCTTACGGTTTCGGGTTCAGTCTATATGAGGCCGGGGACCTCGGATCTCGGGCATGGAGGTGGGAGGCAGAGAAAAGAAAGGCACATGAGCTGCGCTCCTCACATCATGGAGGCTGGAAGCAACCGAGAGATCAGGAGAAAGAGGAACCATCCCCAAGGCCGCACCCCAGCGACCCACCTCCAGCACACCCTCCATGCCAGTGGACTGATCCACTGTGGGGACCACAACCCTGGTGACTCCATCGCAGCAGCTCCAAATATTAATAAATGAGCCCTTTAGGGGACATTTTATATCTAACTAAAACAATCACTGGCCCCGGGGTTGGACGAGGACTGGAGAGGAGAGACTGGGCTCAGAGGCGGTGCCCGCCACCTGTCCACACGTACACACGTAGCGTGATGCTGCTGTCATCGAGACAGCGATTATTAAGCCAGCACTGTGTCTGGAGGCTGTCATAGGCAAAACAAGACAAGACCAGGGGTGCCAGCAGGGGCTTCTCCCTGGGGTCCTGCAGTCCCAGGTCTGGCTTGTCCACCTTGCAGGACAAAATGTTAAATATTGGATAAGAGACAGGAGCACGCCAAGGGGCTCTGGCTGTGGTTAGCAACCTTCTTGAGCTGGGGTCATAGCTATGAACAAACACATATCCTCACCCTTGTAGAATTTCATCCTAGTGATTGTCTCGGATCCAGGAATTAAATCGGGCTGCTCTCCTGCTGGGTTGTCTGTCTTCTCGTTCTCTGACAACGTCCTCCCCATTCCTCCTCTATGAGGTGCCCGGAGTTATCCTCCATCCGAGGTAACAACCTCCTCCAGGCTGCAGCATGTCCTGCCGGCACCTGCTCCTCGGCACTTCCCTACCTGGTCTGCATGCAGGATGCATCCAAGGTGTAAGAGAAACAAGCCCAGACTTGGACTCAAGACACGGGCTGTAGCCAGATGTGGTGGCACATGCCTGTAATCCCAGTATTTGGTAGCCTGTGATAGGAGGATCACACGTTCAAGGCCAGGCTCTAAAACTTAGCAAGAAAACTCAGCAACTTTGCGATACCCTGTTTCTTAATAAAATAGGGCTGGGGGTGTAGCTCAGAGGTAGAACATCCCTGGGTTCAATCCATAGCACAGCAAAAAGAAAAAAAAAAGACTTAGACTCAAGGTCACTTAGGCTGTGACCTTGCCTTCATGAGTGCAGGGCAGAGGCAGAGCACCCGGTCCAGGCTTGTCATGAGGAGCACAGGAGGCACGTGCACACTGGTCACCGCAGAGCAAGCCCAGAGCTGATGGACAGCAGCCACTTTTGAAGGCATGACTGTAACTGAACTGATGTCTTTGGGTTTGCGGTCAGCACCAACCACAGGCATGTGTGCCGTGCTCTCGGTAATGTTTCTAGACTTTAACTTGAATGCAACCTGACATTCTGTGTGTGTTTCTCTTTTTCCAGGTACTCTGTTTACAAGGATCCAGCAGGCTGGCTGAACATTAACCCCATCAATGGGACGGTGGACACCACGGCCGTGCTAGACCGGGAGTCCCCATTCGTCCGTAACAGCGTGTACACCGCCCTCTTCCTGGCCGTTGACAGTGGTGAGTTACTTGAAAAAGACCATTAAGGGTAGACTTTTCTACTGCAGATGTTATTTTTACGTTTCTGTGTTCCTTCCGATATGCCTGGGGGAATTTTGGGGGAGAATATATATGAGGGGGTACAGGGAAGCAAGTGTCTAAATATACACAACTGAGTCAGGGATACTTCCGAGTCCTGCAATTCTCGAGTCTTTGTGGAAAGGCAAGTGTTGTGCAGCTGGGGGTCAGTGCAGCGAGCTGACTGTGCTTCACCTCCACCGGGCACTGAGATTAGGAATCCAGGCTGGTGTCTTTCATCTGTGAGTGGTGATCCCGTCTGCACCAAGGGCTCTGTGATGTGATGCACATTGAAGGAAAGTCCCAGGGGACACCTCTGATCTGGACAACTGAATTGTTCCCGTGGCTTTCATCTTCTCATGAGACACTTCCAGGGAAAGACATGAGGTACACATAGCTAGTCGCTCCATAACAAAACACCTGCTGCTCATCCAAAAGCTAACTGTGCATCAGCCTCCTGCCAGTCCCCGATTTCGATGCTGGGGATGCAGCAGTGCACGATCTAGAAGCTGTCCCCATGGAGCCGGCATGATGCTGGAGAGAACACAGAGTTAGAAGTGCCATGAGCATCCACTGCGCTCTTGAGGTCAGACTGTAGGGAACAGTGGCAGAAGTCGGGAGATCTCTTAGGAGACTTATGGTAGTCTAGGCAAGCTGGTGGCTTGGACCAGTACCAGAGGAGAAGGTGATGAGACTGGGCGGGGTTCTGGAGATGTCCTGGACATCGTGAATGCAGACCTGATGGGATTCACCATTAGCCAAGATGGAAGGATCCGAGCTGGATTTTGGACATGCAAAGCTGAGATGTCTATTGTCTCAAATACACAAGTCTTCTTCTCTCTATTATTCCTAAAATCTAGCTGTTGGTAGATGTCCTGGTAAACATTCTCACTGCTAAAATCTAAGACAACTGGCCACACAACTTAGAGGAAGGAAGATTTGCTCACAGTTTTTTGAAGACCTCGGAGTTTCAGCCCATGTGAGGTCCAGTCACATCTGCAGAGCTTCAGGGCTGGTGGTGGGGAACAGAGAGAGGAAGAGAGTAAGACTCTACTCTCACATTATGGAGACCAGAAGCTAGTGCACAAGCAAGCAAGGAAATTCAAAGATAAAAGCATAATCCCTAAGGCCACGCCTCCAGTGATCCACTTTCTCCAGCCACACCCACCAGCTTCAGTGACCACCCAGTAAATCCATTACAGAGATTTATCCACTGATGAGGTTGCAACCCTCGTGGCCAAATTGCATCAACTCTGAACATTAATACATGAGCTCTTCAAGGGAACAGTCTGTATTGAACCATGACAGTAGCTATAGACTCGGTTTTGAATCCTGATATGTCAAGATAAGAATTCAGAAGCCCTGGACTGAGAATTTGCAGACCCATCTCCCTGCACTGGGTCTTGCACACAAAGCAAATGGGTGAGCACACGTCTAAGAAGTGAGGGAGCCTGTGTCATCCCCTAAGCAGAGCGCTTCATGGTGATGCCGCCCCAGAGTGCAGCATTGAAAGACAGGCAGGACTCAGGACGTGGCGGGATCAGGAACTGGAGCCATAAGGGTCTGAAGCAGGAAACCAAAAGCAGAAGGGGGTGGGACACAGGAGTCAAGAAAGGACAGGAAGGAGTGGGGTCTGACATGTAGATATGTAGAAACGCACTCGGATGTATATGGGAGAGCCCTAGCTTCACAGTATCTCAAAAGCTGGATGATACAATTTCTGGAACAGGCAAAAACAAGACGCCAAGATGAAATAACACGTCGGCATTCGTCCTTCCAGAGCTGGGCCAGGCACTGGGCTTGGTCCTGGAGACTGGAGGATGAGCCGAACATGGGAAAAGTATTGAAAACCACAGCAGGAGTCTTAGTTAAAGAGACTGCGTGTCCTCAGCATTCAGTCCAGACCTATTCTTTCTGGAAGCTTCTCTGTTAGAATGGCTCCCTTCTGCATGGCCAACTCCCTGAGCAAGACCGCCTTTCCTCCCTTCTGGTCCTATATTGTCAGCTTCTCATGGGACATCATCTCAACCTCCACCCCCATAGCAAGAATCCTCTGAAAAAATGCCCAAGCCAAACAGTACATTTTTAATTTGGCCCGAAATAATCACCTTCTTTCCAGGAAGGCAGTGACCAGCCAGGTGATACTTCTGTGTGCGCCTCTTAGAGATACCATATCTCTAAAATATGATATCACAGAGAACTAAGTCATGATTCACACATTAGGAAACAGACACAGAACTCGGGTGACTTTCTCAAAGCCATATTATCCGGATATCATTTTTCAGGGCTGGGAATGCAGCTCTGCAGAAGAGCCCCCGCTGAGCACCCAAGAGGCCCCGGTGCAGTCCCTGGTGCCACAAAATAAGAAGAGAAAACGTTCTTAGGACATCTTGTTCTCGCTCTTTGCTTCTTACGTCCTTCACATCCTTTAACATTTCTATCCAGAAGCAGCGACCTGGTTTGAGGTTCTTTGGTGACATTTAACTAGCTGTCTAATTTTAGGAAATTACCCACAAAATAGTCAGGACCTAATACAACCAAGTGTTTCTGTGGAGGAAATTGGGTCTCAGCTGTTTCCTTGGCATACAGCGCATTTGTGGGCACACACACACACATACACACACACACACATACACACACACGGTCAGATGACATAGCTTTGAAAGCTACTTATCGACTCTGAGGCTCGCTTTCTGCTTCTATAAAATGAAAAGGCTAATTCCTTCTTATAACACTGTTGTGAGAAATGAGAAGGTAGAGTGTCCTGCCCCCCCCCAGACCCCCACCAAAAGCCATATTAACTCTTCACTAAATGTTAATCCCACCCCAATGGGGGTTCTGGAAAAGAAAGAGCAGGAGCCTGAATAATCCCCCTGTGACCGGCAAAAAAAAAAAAAAATACAGCCTGAAATATACTTCTCGCCTCTCTTAATACTAATAGCAAAGAAATTCAAAACCTGGCACCACAGATGTTTCCAGAAGACTGAAATGTCCCTGAAGATCTAAGTAGGAAACAGGTTGGCATTAATTAACATACAGAACCATCGTTAGGGATGCTAATCTTGAACAAGGCCCAAAAGACTTCGAGCAAAAAAGAAGCGAAACTTGAAAGACCTCATAAATCAGAGTAACTTCGGTTTAAAGGCTCCTTTTCTTTTTCTGTCCTTCACTGATAACATATCTCTAGGTACATGTTTAGGCAGGAAAAACCAGCATTTACCTGTTAGATCAAAGTTAATAGTACTCATCCCTTTATCCAAAGTGAGCATGTGTCTCATTAATTTTAGAGAAATTCGACTTCTTTGATGGAATGAAAGGATAAGGATTTTTGTCATTTAACACTAGGATAAAGCTAAATCTCTTAATTTGGTTTTCTCTGAGCAAGGAGACACTTGGAAGATATGCCAAGACATGACCATGAAATAGAAGGCTGCAGGAGCTTCCAGGTAGGATGGAGCAAACCAGTATCCCCCACTGTAGAACTAGAAAAACCCACAGAAATGACAAAAATCAAATGATACAGCAATTATTCATTGTAAAGGCATCATAGAGCTGTAGAAGCAGTAAAAGTCTAAATAAACTAAAGTAAGAAAGGGAAAGAAGCATTGTAAAAAAGAGTGTAAGGCAGCTAGACATCTCATCTCACCCCCCCGCCAGGGGCATTTTCTGCTTCTGGGTGAGAATCAGGCTTGCAAAGAAATCAAGAGGACTTACAAGAACAGGTAGAGCTGCAGGGATAAACTTGAGGGGATTTAGACACATGGTTGCTTTGTCCCCATAGACAAATGCCTCCCTGTGGACAGAGGGAAATCTCCCAGGGTCTCACAGGGAAAGACATCAACCCGAGGAACAACTCTTCTCAAACACAGCCATGCTCTCGCTTAAGACACCTGCCAGAAGCCAGGCGCGGTGGCGCACACCTGTAATCCCAGTACTTGGGAGACTGAAATAGGAGGATCACAGATTCGAGGCCAGCCTCAACAACTTTGTGAGACCCTGAGGAACTCAACGAGACTCTGTTTCAAAATAAAAAGGATTAGGGGTATAAGTTGGAAGTAGAATGCCCCTTGGTAGGGTTCCCAGTGCCCAAAAGAAATAAACAGAATTATAGACATCAAAAGAGAAAAGTATTATAATCAGTGTTATACAATAAATATAACAGTTCAGATGTAATGTACACATTTCTCAAAATTATAATTTCTATTTCTTCTTAGGTCACTCAAAAGTGACTTAAGAAAAAATCTTAAATAGCCCAATATTTATAAAAAAAAATCTTTTGTCAAAACCCTTTCCACATAGAAAATTAAAGGACCAGATGGCTTCAGTACATGTTTCCAAACATTTAAGAAAGAAAAGCACCAATCTTGCACCAACTCTTCTAGGACTAGAAATAGAAGAAACACCCAGTAGAAGAAACACCAGATACTTCCCAAAAGAGGATATGCAAATACCCATAAACACGTGAAAAGATGCTCTGCTTAAACTATTCAAGGGTATGTAAATTAAATTACACAAATATAAATTAAAATATGAATTAATCCAGAAAACACAAGGAAATGCAATATAGCAACACATCTAGGAATGGCCAGGTGGGAAGTACCAAGTTCTGGCAAGGATGTGAAATAACTCACAGCTCTCATACACCACTGGGAGAAGCAGAAACTGGTACCATCACTTGGAAGAAGCAAAGTATCAACTGAAGTGAGTGTGTGTGTGTGTGTGTGTGTGTGTGTGTGTGTGTGTGTGGTGTGTGTGTGTGTGTGTGTCCTAGGCTCTAGGAATCATACAGCTAGATATTATAAATCCAACAAGAATACATTCTCTGCCAGGCACAGTGGTGGTACACACCTGTAATCCCAGTACTTGGAATGCTGAGACAGGAGGATCACAGGTTCAAGGCCAACCTAAGCAACTTAGTGAGAACGTCTGCAACCTTAGTGGAACCCTGTTCAAAAAAATAAATAAAAAGGGCTGGAGGTGGGGGGTTATAACTCAAAAGCAGAATGCCTCTGATTTCAATACCCAGTACCAAAAAAGAAAGAAAATGAAAAGAAACAAAAAAGAGTGTGTTCCCTGAAACACAGGTACCAGAATGATAATTACCACACTATCCGTAAGAACCCCAAGTTAGAAATTATCCAAATGCCCATCAAAAGTAGAATAATAAAGTAATTGGCATGCATTCACACACTAGAGTGTACACAGCCATATAATGAATGGCCTGCTGCTAGTCACAAAGCCAGGAAGGAAGCTCACATACACACAAGAACGCTGGAACCAGAGATCAAGGGCTGAATAATTCCATCTATAGAAAGACGGAACTCAGGTGAAACTAATCAGAGCTGCGCTGTTACCTTGTGGATGAGCTTCTTGATGGGTCTGTGGAAATTCCTCAAGCTGTGTATTTATGATACGTGAATGTTCCTGTGTTTCAATAAGAACTTTAAAAACGTGTGGTAGGGACAGAGCATGTGCCTAGTCAGCGGGAGTGCTGTGACCATTCATGCATTCTCTAAGCACCTACAGATTCCCGGCATCCTATTACCCCAAGGAAAGATACTCCTCATCAGCCAATGGAGAGTGAAGGGATTGCTACAGAGAAAACAAAGCAAAGCTTTCCCTCCGGCATCCCCATAATGCTTTGCAAAAGGCAGAAGGGACGCCATGAGAACTTGCTACATGCACCTCTCTCCGTCCAGATCAGAATAATTATAAAGCAGAACCAAACCAGTATCTTCCTTTAGGTGCCCCTTAAAGGCTAGAACCCTGATATCAGAATGGAGGGACATAAAAAGAACAGGTCCGGAAGCTTGAGCTTAACAGAATGACCCTGTGGACATATTCGCTTGGGGCTCTGAAATTAGTGGATAAAATCTAGACTCACACGTCATAATATGGTAGATGATTTGGGAAGGAAGGCACGCTTTAGACTCCTCAGGGTACTTTCCTTAAACGGTTATCAATTTTAATGAGCTACAAATTACCTAAGAATATGATTTCAATATAATGGAAATGCTTTTGTTTGGCTATATCGGAACTTGCTCTAGTGGAATGACTTGGCGAGGAAGCCTTTAATCCCAGGGATTAATAGGATCTGACCTTTAGCGCTGGCGAGCGCTTTACTTTGGAGATGAATATCATCATTTGCCTCATGTGGTCCAGACCTTCTGAAAAGGTTAAGGCTGTGCCTTCGGAGCACGGAAACTCTGATTAAAGACTCAGACAAGCACGGAATTGCTGCCCCAAATGAAGAAAGGGAAAATAATAGCTGGTAAGGAAAATACCGAGCTGGAGAAAGGACACTGAAGAATGCAATAAAACACGGCCCCTCGGGGGATGTGCTGACAACGAGGTCACACAGAAGCAATTAGCACTGGCCAAGTCCAGGGAGGGTGACCGCTGCTGTGCAGGTAGGCACCAGGAAGGTCAAGTGTTGGTCTCGCCGTATCCTGTGGGTTGAAAACTGCCAAGAGCAATTTCTTGCAAAGGTTCTGAAATCTCACGGGGATGGGGATGCTCAAGGGCAGGAAAGGTGTGGCAGGCAGCTGCTTCTTGGCTTGCTGCCTCCTGCTCAGGTCCTGCAAGGCTGGTCCTCCTGCCTCCTTCAGACCTGTGGCTCTGACTTTGGCTCCTCCTGTTTGGAAATTGTATATAGGGTGCAAGATTCCATCCCGGTTACTGAGTGGGGATCTTAGGCTGTCCAACAACAAAGTTTTTGAATCCGAAAAACAGAAATAAATATTTTGCTCCAGTACACCTAAATGGCTTCGTCCAGCACCTTTCTAAGCAGAGAATTTAAAAAGAAAAAATAAGCCAGGCATGGTGGCTCACAGTTGTAATTCCAGGACTTGTGAGGCTGAGACAGGAGGATCACAGGTTCACTGCCAGCCTCAGCTACTTAGTGAGACCCTCTGCAACTTAATGAGACCCTGTTTCAAAATAAAGAATAAAAAATAGGCTGGAGGTATAACTCAGAGGTAGAATGCCCTTGGGTTCAATCCCCAGTACCACAAAAATAAAATAAAAATAGAAAAAGAAAATATATATATTGCTGTGTTCCTGACAGCATTCTTGCAGCTATAATCTAAAAGACTGACCATGTAACTTAGAGGAAAGAAGATTTATTTTCTTATGATTTCGGGCTCAGTCCATGGAGGCCAGGGACCATGGATCTCAGGGCAAGGCGGCAGAAGGCGGAGGGAGAGCACATGGGCTGCGCTCCTCACATCATGGAGGCTGGAAGCAGGAAAGAGATCAGAGGAAGGAGGAACCATGTACATCATCTCCAAGGGGTACCCCAGGCACCCACCTCCAGCCACGCCCTACCGGCCTACCAGGTACTACCCTGGTAAAGCCATTACAATGGAGCCAGGCATGGTGGCACACTCTTGTAATCCCAGCATTTGGGAGGCTGAGACCAGAGGATACGGGTTCGAGGCCAGCCTCAGCTGCTTAGTGAGACTCTCTGCAATTTAGTGAGACCCTGTTTCAAAATAAAGAATAAAAAAATAGGGCTGGGGCTGTTGCTTGGAGGTAGAATGCCCCCAGGTTCCATCCCCAGTACCACACACACAAAAAAATCCATTACAATGGCTTTATCTCCTTCTGGGTTTACAACCCTCATGACTCAATTACAGTAGATCCCAACATTAATAAATGAGCCGTCTAGGGGACATGTTCTATCTGACTATAACACCCTGTTCCTCCTAAGGCTCAGTGCACATGAAGCAGGAAGGCCGTCCCATCTCCAGATTCTATCTGAAGTCCTTCTCCGATTACCAGGAGAGTCATATGCACCATCTATTTCCATCTGAAAGAGCAGGAAAGGGTAGCATTGAAGCAAGCCAAATTACCACTAAATTCAGCAGCGTCTTTTCATGACTTAGCAATGTGCAGACTTAGCAATATGCAGGGGCCCATCTGTGAAAAAATGTGTCTACCAAGGAGACACACAGATGTAGAACCAAGCATAACAGCTCCAAAATTTAAAAGTGGGATCGACTCAGATCATGATTTTTCATAGGCTAAGATATTTCATGTCCCAATCTATCTTTCCCTTCTGTCCCCTATGTGATGGATGTTCCAAAGATGCCCCTGATTCAAAAGTGAAATATTGTTCAAAGTACATTTTGATTGATTAAAAGAGAAGGGGGGAATGCTATTCAGCTCCACAGTGAGATGCCGCTGAACAACTGAATAACCTCAGCCCTTAAACGGAAACAAGGACACCTGAACTTCGAAAAAGACCACAGAGCTGGGCGTGGTGGCACATACCTGGAATCCCAGTACTTGGGAGGCTGGGACAGGAGGATTGCAGGTTTGAGGTCAGCCTCAACAACTTAGCGAGACTCTGTTTCTAAGTAAAAAATAAAATAGAGCTGGGGATGTAGCTCAGAGGTAGAATGCCTCTGAGTTCAATCCCCAGTCAGAAAAAAAAAGAAAAGAAAAAGGAGAGAAAGAGAGAGAGAGAGAGAGAGAGAGAGAGAGAGAGAGAGAGAGAGAGAGACCACAGTCTGTGATTTTCCTCTTCTTATAGATCAACTAAGGCCTAGACTGCATGGGGGATATGAGGAAGATTATTTAGATGGATTCTACTCAAAAGATGCTAGTTTGGATAAAATCGAGCCATTAGTTACGACAGCAATCCAATTAAGCCAGCTTAACACCCCTTATCTCAGCTGCTATATTAATCGAGGAAGAGAAATAAATGGAAGGCCCGGCCATCATTCCTCGTTATTTCAAACACAGCGAAATATCAATCAAGTTGGAAGGCCTGGCTATGATTCCGTCGCTGAGAAAACGGCCCAATGAGTGAACCCTTGAGCCTGGCAATAGAGAGGCCACGGTCAGAGCGCTGGGATGCAGCATGAGCCCCCAGCACCGCAGAAGGAGACCCTCTCCTCCTCTTAGCAACACAGCTACAGGCGTGAGACGCTCTCCCAGCCTCAGTTTCCCACCCACAAGCTGAGGCTAATGTCACCTGCCTGCTGGGTTGTTGTGAGAACTAGAGATCATGAATGCAAAATTCCCGGGACCTAGTAAGCACCTCAGAAAAGTTTAACTTAGTCTGGCAAAGTCGTCAGAGTCTGAGGCAGACAGTGAAATGCCACCTGTGACCATCCTTGTGATGTCAGCATCGTGTGTGTGTGTGTGTGTGTGTGTGTGTGTGTGTGTTTTACTGGGGGTAGAACCTCTGAGCTACACCCTTTCTATTTTAAAACAGGATCTTGCTAAGTTGCTGATGGCCTCACTAAATTGTCGAGGCTGGCCTCAAACCTGCAATCCTCCTGTCTCAGCCTCCCAGGTACTGAGATTACAGACGTGGGCCACCACACCTGGATTGATCTTTCTAGGGAAGAATGAGCCACGGAGCTCTCCGCTCTAAGTAGTACTCTTCAGCAGAAAATGAGCCAGAAAACGCCACCCTGGACGTAGGCACCAGTTCAGGGAGCCTGCCTCGGGCTGACCAGGAAGTCGTAAGCCCATATCCATCCACCTGACCGCAGGACATTGCCACAGTGGTCAGGAAAATCTGTTGTCTACAGCATCATGTTTTCACTCGTTTTTATGGGAAAGAAACTGACCTGGACATTCAGATACCACCAACCACGCCCGTGCATGCCCGCTCAAGTCATCCTGCCTAGGTGCTCCTCTGTGCTGCCCACCGCCCAGCTCGGTCAGAGCATGGCAGCCGCCCCGGGCCAGCACCCCTCCCCCACGAGGCTCTGGTCCGGTCCTCCATGTCCGCGTGGCTATCTGATGACAGCCTCTGCCCCACGTCCCTGCTGCCTTCTCCTTGTTGGTGACAGCCCTGTCCCAGCCCCTTAGCGGTCTTCCCGGGCACGCCCCCCTCCCTCATGTCTGCTTCTTGTGTCTCCGGCACCCTCTGCTTTTCATCAAAGCCATCCTCCTGCTTAAAGCTTCTCACTAAATCACCACACCACTCCCTCCTCCGGCACCACCTGCATCCTCTCCATCCTGTCCTGGCTTCCAGAACGTTTAAACACCACTTCCCGAAGCCCTCTGATGGATGCCCGGAGGGTTCACGATGCCCTGCCACAGTGCCTTTGCACCACCCTCCCAGCACTTAGAACACGGCCCCGCATCTGTTTACGTATCTGTTGCTGCCATATCACACCCCACCGTTCGCATTTCAAGAGCAGACCCCTGGACTGAAATCACAACATTATAATGATGTATGTGTGCCCATGTGCATTCCATGCCCAATTCACAAGAGCCAAATTATGGAACCAGCCTAGGTGTCCATCAGCAGATGAATGGATTATGAATTGAGGGATATCCACACAGTGGAATTCTACTCAGCAATAAAGAAGAACAACAGTATGTCATTTGCAGGAAGATGGACGGACCTGGAGAAGATTATGTTAAGGGAGATGAGCTAGTCACGGAAAGTGAAGGGGCAGATGTTTCTCTAATATGCAATCGCTGGAGAGTAACTGGGAGACCAGGGGGACGTCAGATAATGGGGGAGAAATCCCAGTGGAGGCAGAGAGAGATCTAGGGAAAGGGGGGGGGGAATTAATGAGGGAAACACTTCGTTGATATCATGCACATAAGTGAAATTACCAATGCCAATGTCAGTAACCCCTGTGGGAAGGGGAGGGAGCGGAGGGAGCTGGGGGAGCTCTCCACGTGCTGTGCGCATGTATGCCCCTGCCCCTTGGAACTACATTATGATGTGACTACAATGCACCAATAAAAGTATATTAAAAATAGAAGAAGAAAAAGGAAATCTAGGAGAACTTTAAGAGAAAAAAAAAAAAAGCAGAGCCCTGTACTATGGATTTGTGTGCATTTCCAACCAGCCCCGGTCAATGATTATTGACTGAAAAGATAAAATGAAACTGTCATATTTAAACATGGCTTTCAAATAAGTTTTTTTTCCATTTATTTCCTCTAAAGTCAGCAAAATAGGGAAAAAAAAAAGCCAAATAATTGAATGCTTGTAATCCCATTACTGGGAGGCTGAGACCAGAGGATCTGGGTTCGTGGCCAGCCTCAGCTTCTTAGTGAGGCCCTCTGCAACTTAGTGAGACCCTGTTTCAAAATAAAGAATAAAAAAATAGGACTCGGGGTATAGCTCAGAGATAGAATGCCCCTGGGTTCGATCTCTAGTACCACAAAAAAAAAATTAAAATAAACAGTTTAGCTTCAGATTATTATATCTTCTAAAAGAACGTTTGAACTGGTGTGGTGGCACACACCTGTAATCCCAGTACTTGGGAGGCTGAGATAGGAGGATGGCAGATTCGAGGCCAGCCTCAACAAGTAGGGAAGACTCCCAGCAACCTAACAAGACCCTGTTTCCAAACAAAAACTAAAAAGGACTGGGTGTACAGCTCAGAGGGAGAATGCCCCTTGGTTCCATCCTCAGTAGCTCAAAAAAAATTAGCCAAAAAAATCTTTTTAATAAAAAAATAAAAGAATGTTTAAATCCAGATTACATGGATAATTGCTTTAGTTTCACAGCAAGTATTCTACATGGAAACCCGGCATTATATTCTGCAAATTTGTTTTTCTACCAGGTTTTCTTGTGGTTTCCTATTAAATTTTTTTTCAATATGAGTGCTTTCTGAGATGAAATTATCAAGCTCTCTATTAACAAAGCAATAAAAAATGCTTATGAGTTTAAAAAACAATAAGGTTCTCGGCCTGTGGGGCACATACTAAAGAGTATTTGTAAAACACTGGTGCTGAAAAGCCATACTAAATAGTACACAAGGGAAAAACAAAATTATAACACAAGGTGAGCTTACAGAAAAGCCCCGTCTAGCCTCGACTTTAAAGCAGGGGCTTAGAGCCCTGGTCACACACAGAAGCAGCCAGACATCTGGCATTTATGTGCTCATAGCTGCTGATTGAAGGTTCAATAGAAGGAATTTGGGGGGCAGTGCATGACCCCACCCACACATCCTACCCTCACAAACAAGTCACAAAGATCATTTGCCCTAGCTGGGCATGATGGTGCATGCCTGTAATCCCAGCACTTGGGAGGCTGAGTCAGGAGGATCACAGGTTCAAGGGCAGCCTTAGCAATGTATCGAGATTCTCGGCAACCTAGCGAGACCCTGTTTCAAAACCAAAAACCAAACAAAACAAAAACATTATATATATATAAAAGATATATATATATATATATATATATATATATATATATATATATATATATATATATATATATATATATATATCTTTGCTTCCTAGCCCATGGGCTCTGATATAGCTTGGAGGTATTGGAGGTAGAATGCCCCCGGGTTCAATCTTCAGTACAACAAAACTCCAGAGAGGAGCCCTATAAACACAGGCACACCCCTTCCCACATTCAGAACTTGGGCTTCCTCTGATCCTTACACAGCAGGTTGAGAACGTGGCCGGGGGCTTTCTCCAGGGAGCCGCACAGAGGACTGAGGCCCTGTCTCTATTCAGACAGAAAAACCTGGGACAGAGACTGGTTCAGGATGGAGAGGGGAAGAAAAGAGATGAGGAAATTTTGCTAAATGTCTGAAGAATGCCCAGAGGCCCTACATTCCCTGGGCCTCGACAACTCTTGTAGCCAAAGGGGCCCGTGAAGGGTCGTTACTCATTACAGAGTGTGTGTGTGTGTGTGTGTGTGTGTGTGTGTGTGTGTGTGTGTGTGTGTTTTGTACTGGGGATTGAACCAAGGAGCATTCTACTTCCTAGCCACACCCCCTGCCCCTTTTTATTTTGAAACAGTCCCTTTTTTATTTTTATTATTTTTTTTTTATTTTGAAACAGAGTCTCACCAAGTTGCTGAGGGTCCTGCTAAATTGCAGAGGCTGGCCTCGAGCCTGCAATCCTCCTGTCTCAGCCTCTCAAATCCTGAGATTACAGGTGTGCGCCACCACACCCGGCTCCCCATGACATTCTAAATGACTTGTGAAGTTCTGATGTGACTTTTCTCCATCCCAGGCATATAAACTGGGATAAACTTATTCCCAGAGGGTTTTGCAAATCCCGTGTTTACCTCGTGACCCAAAGAAACGAGCTCATTCTACTGACTTCAGAAAAAAAGGCATCACCAGCCGGCCTGGAAATAGCACATGGGAAATTGAAGACAGTAGCGTAATTAAGTTCACGAAAGGCCGGTTCTTTGGGCCATATTTCAAATGCTCGTAATGCTTTCTCATCCATCCTACCAAATGACTTTGCTTCGTAATATATTCAGAGTGAAAAAAAAAAAAAAAAACACCACCCATAATGGATTCTTCCGAGATATTCAATTAGCTCAATAAAAAGAGAAAAATAATTTTTCAATAAAGAAATTTAGCCCAACGACTAACGCTGACAGTGAAAAACCAACTTCAAAGTAATTATGCATTTCTGTTGAGTTCTTTCTCTAACAAAAGTTGATGAGACGCCACTATTAGAAATCGCTATCCTTCTGATGATTAATTACATTTGCAGTCCTCTTTTAGCAGATATTTATTTGAATGTTTACTCTGAAACTGTCTTTGGGTATTGATGTATTTAAGTTCTCCCCACCCCCGCCCCAGCAGAGTATCTGTTCTTACTGCTCAGCGCCCTTCCGGCTGGTTTATTCTTCATCAAGGAAACCTCTCTCAAAAAGGACACCAGTCGCCGGGCATGGTGGGGTGCATGTCTGTGATCCCAGTACTTGGGAGGCTGAGACAGGAGGATCCCAGGTTCAGGGACAGCCTCAGCAACATAGCGAGACTTTCAGCAACCTAGGGAGACCGCGTTTTTTTTAAAAAAAAAAAAAAAAATAGTTTTTTTAAAAAGGTAACCACCAAAGGAAAAAGAAGGAAGGGAGGGAGGAAAGGAGGAAGGAAGGAAGGAAGGAAGGAAGGAAGGAAGGAAGGAAGGAAGGAAGGAAGGAAGGAAGGAAGGGAAGGAAGGACTAGTAACATTCCTTATAAAATCCCATTACTTCTCTTGTTCCGTATTGCTTGTATACATGAGTGCGCCTGGTACTGGGAACTGAACCCAGGGTGTTCTACCCCCAAGCTACATCCCCAGACCCTTTTTTTTGAGACAAGGTCTCACTAAGTTGCCAGGTTTCCATGGAGAATACTTGCTGTGAAGCTAAAACAATTATCCATGTAATCTGTATTTAAATATTCTTTTATTTTTTTTATTAAAAAGATTTTTTTTTGGCTAATTTTTGTGGGGAGGAGGGGGATACTGGGGACTAAACCCAGGGGCATTCTACCTCTGAGCTACACGCCCAGCCCTTTTTAGTTTCTTGTTTGGAAACAGGGTCTTGCTAGGTTTCTTGGAGTCTTCCCTACTTGTTGAGGCTGTCCTCAAACCTGCAATCCTCCCATCTCAGCCTCCCACCGTGTCCAGCCGGTTTGCACACAGGTCACTGTTGATCTTTTCCCCCTCTTGCAGTTCATCTCCTCTGCATCTTCTGCAAAACCATCATCTTCCCTTTACCCTTTGGGGCTCCCTCGGGCTGCACCCCCATGGCAGCGTTCTGCATTCTTTCTGAGTCACCTCGTTTTCCAGAAAGGTTTCAAAAGCTTCCATATGTCAATGACTCCCGCCCTCCAGCTCCAGAGTCTCTCCCCAGCTGCACACTTGTACACCGGGTGCTGGAACTGAGCACTGTGGCACAGTCAGCACTGCTCCCCCCTGCTGCCCTCTGCCCCTCCCCTGGGAGCCTTGTCTGCACACCCAGCCAGCCGGCCATGTCCCTCCTGGCCACACCGCCCACGCCATGACCCTCTTAATCCATCCTGGTCTCCTTGATGACACCTGACATCTGTCAATACGGCGTGTGTTTTCAAAACATGAGTCAGATCAGATTGGACCACAGCCTTCCTAAGAAACCTCTGGAGGCCTTGTGCAGCCCAGAGAGGCAGCACGGACTCCCGTCATGACAGCCAAGGCCGCGCAGTGATCCACCGGGCCCCCTCGCCCTCCTTCAGTACTTCCTGCTGGGAAGAAAGAGCCCCCCCCCCACCATGGCAGCTGCCGACTTTGCCCGGAAGCCACTCGGGGTGGGCTTGGCCCTCCGCTGACCGGGGTCTTGGCAGGATGCCCCGTGACCCTGTGCAGTTTCTCATCCCCTTCCGGGTTCCACGAGGTCCGGGGCTTCCTGCCCGCCCCCGCAGGGCGCAGCTGCAGGCTATAAAACTGCCAGCTGCGGCAGGGACTGGGCTCCGTAGGGGCGTCCCTCCGTCCTTGCAGCCCTGTGAGCGTCGCCTGCACAAAGGCCTCGATGCCCCGCTTCCTCTGACTGTCAGTGCACGGAATCCCTCTGCGGGTCTAGAAAGGGCCCCTTGTTTCGTTATGAGGCTTCGCCCCGCACTGGACGCCTGAACTCTACATTCAGCCAGATGTTCACAGCCACCCCGTGACTCAGCCGTTTAAACTCACCAAACGTTTCAACTGATTAATAGAACATGAGACAGAAGCAAACTCGGAAACCTGATTAAGTGCAAAAAAAGGGTAAGGAAAAGAAAATGGAGCCGCACGTTAGGTTAGTACTGCTCGGTATGAAGTGGCAGACTCTCCTTAATGCATAACGAGATTATATCTTGATAAGCCCATCGAGAGCTGAAGATGGCCCAAGCCAGAAACGTATTTCATACACCTCCTGTGCCAGACATCGCAGCCTCTCCACGCCTACCCTAGGGGAGCCCAGAACACTGACATTGGTGCACGGTTGGGCAACATGGTCTAACACAAAGAAAGCCTACTCTATTATAAAGTGTTGACTGTCTCGTGTAGTTTTTTGAATCCTGTAATAAAAAGATAAACGGAATGATTGTGTGGTCTGCTTTTGTACCGTCTTGCAGCTAAAACATCGCTAAATAACACCAGCATGAGTAGGGACTGAGGTAGAGTAGTAGAATTTTAGGAGTGCCTCAGATCCGTACAGGAATATACAGGAATAAGGCACATATTCATACTTAAAATGTGTGCCCTACAAATTTGTCTCTACCTTTTTTTTCTTTCTCTTTCGGTACTAGGGATTAAACTCAGAGGTATTCTACCTCTGAGTTACACCCCCAGCCCTTTTCGGGTTTTTTTTTGTTTGGTTGGTTTGGTTTGGCTTGGGTTTTTTTGTTTGTTTGTTTTTTATTTGATTTGTTTTTTGCTTTAGTAGGGTCTTACTAAGTTGCTGAGGTCCTCGCTAAGTTGCTGAGGCTGGCCTTGAACTTGTGATCCTCCTGTCTCATCCTCCCAGGTACTGGGATTACAGGCATGTGCCACCACTCCCAACTGGCTCTACCTTTTCTAAGTTAAAATTAGGAACTACTAACAAATGACTTGTCCCACATGCACACCTCTAATTCACAGATAACTAAAAATGAATTTAGAGAAAACATAAAGTCAAGCTGAGTCTCATTAACATTAAGCATCCTTTCTTAAATGAAAGGCACTATTAAGACAGTTGATTATATATAGCCGGGCGTGGTGGCGCACGCTTGTAATCCCAGCATTTGGGAGGCTGAGACTGGAGGATCCGGGTTCTCGGCCAGCCTCAACTACCTAGTGAGGCCCTCCGCAACTTAGTGAGACCTGTTTCAAAATAAAGAATAAAAAATAGGGCTGAGGGTATAGCTTGGAGGTAGAATGCCCCTGAGTTCAATCCCCAGTACCACAAAAAAAAAAAAAAATAGACAGTTGATTATAAGGACATCTTAAAATAAATGTTCCCTGAAATGAAAAAAATTAAGAAAATAGCCAAAATATTAAAAGATAGAAAAAAAAGAGTCTTTAAAAATAAGCTCCAGCCGAGCGTGGTGGCGCACGCTTGTAATCCCAGCATTAGGGAGGCTGAGACTGGAGGATCCAGGTTCGTGGCCAGCCTCAGCTACCTAGTGAGGCGCTCCGCAACTTAGTGAGACCCGGTTTCAAAATAAAGAATAAAAAATAGGGCTGGGGGTGTAGCTCAGAGGTAGAATGCCCCTGAGTTCAATCCCCAGTACTGCAAAAAAATAAAATAAAATAAAAAAATAAGCTCCAAAAGTTCTATTCGGATTGCTTCTAACCGCCCAGGTGATGTTGTTTCCCATCATTAATTTCCCTTTCTAAGTCTGTCCTGCCCCATATGTCAGCCGCCGCCTCAACCCCAGTGTCGCCGCCAGCCATCTGAGACTCTGCCTCCCCAGAGGGAGACCGCCTGGGTCAGGCTCTTCACTCTTCAGTTAACTCCTTAGTTGGGGTGCAGCTGCACCCCCCCCCCAGGAAACCTTGGATCTGCTCTGGCATCCCCTCCTCCCTACAGCACCAATGTATGCCAACACCTGGCTCTTTAGATAAAAGGTTTAACTTGATAAGAAAACGTGCCCTTTCTATCCCCAGCCTTTGAGTGCCTTTAGTGCATCGATGTGACTTTGGGATCAACATTCTAAATGTAAAGGATTAAGCCCAAAGAACTTCAATCAACTCTCATATATGATTAAAAAAAAAAGAAAAAAAAAGCTCTGTGAACCCCCCATTAGGTGTGTGCATGTGCAAATAGGTAAAAACGAATCCCGCTGTTAGCATAATCATAATTGCACCAATAAAAAAAGAGAGAAAATGTTTTTTAAAAACTTTGTAAGACAGAAAACTTTCTAAAAATGCCATCTATGGAGTTAGTCCTGTTTGAAACTGTTAATAACAAGAGGTGCAAAATGCACCAAGCGCGCTGGCTGTGGTGGTGTGCACCTGTAATCCCAGCACTTGGGAGGCTGAGACAGGAGGATCTCAGGTTCAAGGCCAGCCTCAGCAAACTTAGTGAGACCCTATTTCAAAATAAATAAATAAAATAAAATAGGACTGGGGGTGTAGCCCAGAGGTAGAAGGCGCCTAGGTTCAATCCTCAGTACTGGAAAAAAAAATTTAAAAGCACTAAGCAGACTCTGTAGAAAGTCCCATGGTTAGTTCCCCTCCCACTACACCTGTTGGGTGCTAACACTGTCCCTTTCCCCGCAGGCGACCCTCCGGCGACAGGCACGGGGACTTTGCTGATCACACTGGAAGACGTGAACGACAACGCTCCCTCCATCTACCCCACGGTGGCGGAAGTCTGCGACGATGCCAAAAACCTCAGCGTGGTCATTCTGGGGGCCTCGGACAAGGATCTGCACCCCAATACCGACCCTTTCAAGTTTGAAATTCACAAGCAAACCGTCCCTGATAAAGTCTGGAAGATCTCCAAGATCAACAGTAAGTGGCTTCCCACCGTCTACCCTCGCTCTTCTGGCTTTGGACTTGGTTTCTCTTTCCCAAAAATGGCTCTTCTGTCTCAATCTCTCAATCTCTCTCTCTCTCTCTCTCTCTCTCTCTCTCTCTCTCTCTCTCTCTCTCTCTCCCCCCCCCCTTTCCCCCACCTCTCCCTGCACAGTCCAAGTTGGTTTTTGGTTGTGCACATGTTGTAAAAGACCCAGCATTTCCCTCTCAGCATCAGCATGTGAATCCAGTCTGTAGAAATAATACCAGGTATCAGTTTCTTATCGTTCCAAACATGCAAGCTTTCTCTTCTGCTGCTTCCTGCCTTCCATTCTATTCCATACACCCTCAGATGGGCACCCTTGGTTGTACACTTCATATCCCCAAATCCTCTTACGTGCGTGTGTATGCATGCATGCATGTGTGTATGTTTTACTGGGATTGAACCCAGGAGCATTCTACCTCTGAACCACACTCCCAGTCCTATTTTTACTTTTGTGTGTGTGTGTGAGGCACGCTACCTCTGAGGTACACCCCCAGACCGATTTTACTTCTTATTTGGAAACAGGGTCTCACCAGGTTGCTGAGAGCCTCAGTAAATTGCTGAGGCTGTCTTCAAATCTGCGATCCTCCTGTCTCAGCCTCCCAAGTACTAGGATTACAAGTGTACACCACCATGCCCGGCTCTATTTTTATTTTTTATTTTAAAACAGGGTCTTGCTCAGTTGTTGAGGGTCTTGCTAACTTGCTGAGGCTAGCTTCAAACCTACGATCCTCCTGTCTCCGCCTCCCAAGTACTGGGATTACAAGTGTGCACCACCTGGCCCTGCCCCTCTTTACTCCACAGCTCCTTTCTTTATAACCAGCTCGTGCAGAATAATGACCAAGCCACTCAATCCGGGCTTCGAAAGCTCAGCTGTCTCCTGTCTCAGAGACAGAGAGCTGTACTTATGCGCCCTCTCCCCAGTGCTTTGAAGAGACATTCCAGGGTCTGCCGACCTTCCTTAAAGGGTACAGGACAGAGGGGTGCGGGTACAGGGAGCTTTACGAGGACTTCAGCCTCCAGTCTTCCAACTTATGCTGCAGACTGTCCCAAACTCAATGCCGTCTGGTTGGTGGTGACCTTGGTTTTTATGGTCTTCTACGTGCCCCTCTCTCTCATTTATGAAGCTCACAATGGGGTCTCTTCCTCCCGGTTTTTCCACCTATGACCCACGCTGATCACCTCTATGTTAAGGATAAAGAATCCCTTTCCACAGGGCCTCACTCACTTTCCTCACCAGATATGAACCAAGTTCACCCTGTCTGCTAGAAAAACAAAGAAGGGCGTCAGCACATCAGACAGAGCGATGATGAACTTACCCTGCTGTTGACTCGGTCAGGGAGCACTTTTTACATCAGAGGTAGAATGTTCAAGGGGGGCAGGGAGTTGCCCATTTCATTACATGATGAAAGTACATTATACAGTCGTGCATAGAATTTTCTATTTAAAAAATCTCATATCTATTGTTACAGCTCTATCTCATATCTTATTTTATTAGTCTCTCTCTCTCTCTCTCTCTCTCTCTCTCTCTCTCTCTCTCATTATCAATTCTGTTTGTCTGTTTTATTGCTCCTTAAAGAATGAATTCCGTTACACTGATTATTTTTAATTAAATCAGCCCTTCTCTTATTTGAAGGGGTCGTGTTTAATCTGCTAGTTTCTAGGGCTGCTGCACAGATTTGAAATAATCGTCCCCAGTTCCTTCCAACTGGGAGATTCTCATTCATGGGCATGGCCAGGGATGGAGGAGTGTCCCTTGGGTTGGTAGTGATCACCATGCTGACCACCTCCCGCAAGGACGACACTGCCTCAGTGTCTCACCTGTCACCACATTCCTGTTATCTACCCTTTTATTTCATGGGGATGGCCTTCTAAACTCCTTCTGTTGTCCTTTTTTTTCCCTGATGATTATTTAGCACCAGAAAGCAACCACTGGGGGAAAATTCCTAGTCTTCTGAGGGACTGAAAAGAGAAGAGCCTCCAGACCAAAGGACAGGCTGGGCACAGGACCCTCCAGTAGAGTGGCCACTTCTGAGTGCTGCCCAGTGGTCTAATAATGGCAGGCACTTCCATCACTCAGGGGATTAGGGAAATGGAGGGGAGTTTAAAGACCCAGCCCTCCTGTGGTAGATTCTCATCCAAATCTATGGGTGAAGGATTGACAGGAACCCAGACTAGGGAGCCTGCCTCTGTGACGGGGCTTGGGGTCCTGCGCAGGGTTGGAAGAGGTGGATTTTCATGTGAGCTTTCCAGGTGTTGAAGGCTGTCTCAGTCAACAGTCTTACTGTAATCCAAACAATGGCCACACAACCTAGAGGAAGAAAGATTTATTTGCTCACCGTTTTTGGAGATTTCAGGGGCCAGTGTCTGTGAGAAGAGGGTGTGTGTATCTCAGCACATGGTGTTGGGAAGCAGAGAGAGAGAGAGAGCAAAGGCTCTGATCTTATACCAGGGAGGCCAGAAGCAGAGAGAAGATGAAAGTGCAGTGCTTAGAGCCACACTCCACGAACCCACCTTCACTAGCCACACCCCACCTGCCTAGGTAACCACCCAGTAAATCCATCACAATGGGTTCATCCACTGATCAGATTACGACTGTCACAATTGAATTATGTCAAACCTGAACATTCATGTATGAGTTCTTCAGAGAACATTCTATATGGAACCATAACAAAGGCCATCTTTGACAGGATTGCTAGATCCATGGGATACATTCCCAGGGAGGAGTTCTTAGAACTTAATTATTTTCACAACAGTAGATCCCTCAAACTTGATTACAACAGCACTAAATCATAGCACCTACAGTGATGGAACTCTCCATCTCTGTGCTATCCCATAGAGGGGCCAACTGCCACATGTGGCATTTGAAATGTGGCAACTTAAGCCGGGCGTGGTGGCACACGCTTGTAATCCCAACATTTGGGAGGCTGAGACTGGAGGATCCGGGTTTGCGGCTAGCCTCAGCTACTTAGTGAGGCTCTCCGCAACTTAGTGAGACCCGGTTTCAAAATAAAGAATAAAAAAATAGGGCTGGGGCTGTAGCTCAGAGGTAGAATGCCCCCAGGTTCCATCCCCAGTACCGAAAAATTTAAAAAAAATTTTTTTTTAAATGAAATGTGGCAACTGAACCAGGCATGAAAGCACATGCCTATAATCCCAGCTCTTGGGAGGCTGTGACAGGAGGCTCACAGGTTCAAGGCCAGCCTCAACAACATAGCAATACCCTCAGCAACTTATCGAGACCCTGTCTCAAAATAGAAAATAGGGCTGGGAGTGTGGCTCAGGGTAGAATGTCCCTGGGTTCAATCCCTAGTACTAAAAAAAAAAGAAAAAGAAAAGAAGGAAGGCAGGCAGGCAGCCAGGCACTGCCACCAAGGAAATGAATTTGTATTTTTATTTGATGTTCCTAAATTTGAATTTAAACTCTCCCATGATTGTAAATCAAGACTCAGCACCCATAGGGTGCAATTTCACTTCCCAAAGCTTCACTCAGTTACTGGGAGAAGCCTCGCCCTCTCTCATGGGGCCTCCTTGTCTTCACAGATACACATGCCCTGGTCAGCCTCCTTCAGAACCTGAACAAAGCTAACTACAACCTGCCCATCATGGTGACAGATTCAGGGAAGCCGCCCATGACCAACGTCACAGACCTCAGGATACAAGTGTGTTCCTGCAAGAATTCCAAAGTGGACTGCAACGCCGCGGGGACCCTGCACCTCAGCCTGACCTCAGTCTTGGTCCTCACCCTCTTCAGCTTAGCTTGTAAGTTGACCAAGAGTCCTCCTGGGTGTGGGAATGACACGTATGGGAATTTCCAAGAAAACTGATCCCAGAGGAGACGTTCATCTCTAGTTTATGCCTGGATGATAGGAAATCTTACACATCAAAGTGCTCCAACTAATGTTTAAAGGCATCTTAAAAGTCCCCTGCGAGCCCATCTGAGAAAACAGGAGAGGGACTCTGGACTCCCACAAACCAAGTGACGAGGGAAACTTCCTGCAGGTGCTGCTCAACTTGAGCTAATAAAAATGTGGCCAGATTGGCTAACTGGTTTTCCAGGGGCCCATTTCTGTCTGCATTTGTGCAGAATAATCTTTTGCAAGGTGGAGGTAGACACTATGCCTTGCTAAGAGAAGTTGTCAGAATTCATGGGGGGAGGTTGGGCTGTAAGAAAAATTTATAATACACACATTTTTTTTTTACTTTCTAGTAGGATGACTATAATAGAATGAAACATTTTAAACAAATGAATTATTATGCTAAGTAATATAAATGTGAGCATAAAACAAATACATACTTGTCAAATATTTCCTATTTCTAGAATATTAGCCCAATTTTAACCTCATTAATTATTTGCAATAGCTTTTGCCATCCAAAAGATGCTGGGACCTCGGTATTTATATTTTGAGAGATTCGTGGTGCCTCAGTTCATGTTATCACTGTCGTAATCCAAAACAGTGGACCACACATAACTTAGAGGAAGATTTATTTGCTCACAGTCTGGGAGATTTTGGACTCGGTTCATGTGTGGCCAGAGTCAGGGCATGGTGTTGGGAAGCAGAGGGGGTGGGGAGCGCTCTGCTCTCACATCATGGAGGCCAGAAGCAAGAGAGAGCGAGCAAGCACGGGGATTCAGAGACACAAGCACAGACCCTACAGCCACAACCCCACGGACCCACCTTCTCCAGCTACGCCCACCTGCTGCCCGGGTGACCACCCAGTGAATCCATTACAATGGATTTAGCCACTGATGGCATTAGAACCCTCAAGACTTAAGTACATCAACTCTGAACATGCATACGTGAGCTCTTCAGGGAGCATCCTGTATTTCATCATAGCAAGTGGTATACTTGTGAATTAGGCAATTGGGAAATTGACAGAAAGAGAGAACAGAAGGTATTATATCCCAGTGACGGTGGTCAGTGAGTTAACAGGAATCAGACATCTCAACACCAGATAGTCACTGTGTATAAAGCTCTATGTGGGACCAGAGTCGCATGAGTAGAACTTAGGAAGGACAGCCCTGGTGGTGTCTCCCTAACCCTGCACTCTGCATTTCCTCAACAGAATATATCATCTTCCCCTCCGATCCTGCCCCTCTGCCCAACCCACCTCTGATGATTGCCCAAGCACCACCACCATCATCATCCCCCTGGCTCCTCCTGCATCCCCCAAGCAAAGCCTGGGGGACTCTAACACCCCACACCTTCTGCCCATCCCTGGATCCCCTCCGATCTCAGCCCCTTCTGCTCCACTTACCTTGATCAACTTGCTGGCTTCCTAACTCCGTGTCTGCTGAAAACTTGAGGGACAGTGGAAATCAAGAGGCCTCCTCTCTGGAGCTCCCTCTGGCTTCTCTATAAAGTAGCAGGAAGGGATGGAGATGGAGTTGGAGACTGAGAAGAAATGAGCAAGGAGGTATACGGGAAGGTGATCAGGCTTCACAGGAGATGGACACGGGGCTACCAAAGGGCAGGGATGGTCAGAGGAGGGGGGATGCCGAAAATGTTTAGCAGCACATTGCACTGAGGGTCCCTTCCTAGACCTACATTCCCAGAGTCTACACAAGTCCCTTCATGAGCATGCTCCTTCTGGTGCCTGTATGTGGCTGGCTGATTCGCTAATTGAATCACTGCTGACCTGCAGGAAACCATCCTTGTATAGGATTAACTGGGGATATGGGGGCGGATCTCAACCCTGGCTACACAGCAGAATACCTGCAGGACTTTTACATATATATCTACCTACACCTGGAGCCCACCCCAACTGAAACTCCAGCACTGGAGCTGTGGCTTAGGCATCCAGCCATTTTAAAGGCACACCAGGTGATTCTAAGGCACCAGGAGAGTCAAGACCACCTGAGTGAGTCATTCTATCCTATGAGAGAGGCTCCTGAGCCCAGCGTGGTGGTGCAAGCCTGTAATCCTAATACTTGGGAGGCTGAGACAGGAGGATCGCAGGTTCACAGTCAGCTTCAGCGACTTGTCAAGGCCCTCCGCATAAAAAAAAAACAAAAATAGAAGATAAAATAGGGCTGGAACTGGGTTTGGTGGTGAATGCTTGTAATCCCAGTACTTAAGAGGCTGAGACAGGAGGATTGCAGATTCAAGACCAGTCTTAGCTACTTAGTGAGGCCCTCTGCAACTTAGTGAGACCCTGTTTCAAAATAAACAACAAAAATAGGTCTGGGGGTGTGGCTCAGAGGTAGAATGCCTCTGGGTTCAATCTTCAATACAAAAAAAAAAAAAAATAGAGGAGAGACAGACAGGCTCCTGGATATTCTGATGGTAGTTCTGGTCCACACTCAGAACACGTGCTGGTCCCCTCAGACTACACTTCAGTAGAAAATGAAAGAGAAAGGTGAATTTAAGAATATGGATATGAAGACCTGGGCATGGTGGTGCATGTCTGTAAACCCAGTACCTGGGGGGAGACTGAGACAGGAGGATCACAGGTTGAGTCCAGCCTCCAGCCTCATCAACTTATGGAGAACTTGTCTCAAAAAATTAAAAGGACTGATAATGTAGCTCAGAGGTAAACCTCCCCTGGGTGCAAGCCTCAGTACAAAATAATAATAATAATAATAATAATAATAATAATAATAATAATAATATAAAGATATTCAATACTAGGATGCTAGAACACCTCAAATCTAGATAGGGGGTTCAATTCAATGACACAGCAGTCAGTATGAAGATTTCCATAGCACCAACCTCCCAAAAAGGTATTTAAGAAGCTTACAGAGTTAAAACATGTAAAAGACCAGAAGTTAAATTAAACTTCACAAGGAACAGAAACCAACTAGAAAGAGCTGAAGGCAGAGTTAAGCCAACACTAAATTTGGAGATGGGATGTTTGCCAAAACTACTGAAACTGCATTCCCAACTCAGTCCTGGTCCTTGAAACAATTTTAGGGTTGGGGAGTTAAGCTGGCAGAATCCGTCTGAAGTATCTTTAAAGTGGGATCTGCAAACCACAGCACTCAGGTCCATTTTTATAAATAAAGTTTTATTGGAATGCAGCCTTGCACATACACTGACATATTATCTGTGCTTTCTTTCTGCTGCAATGGCAGAAGCAAGTCCTTGCAACAGAGATGAAATAGCCATCAAAGCCCAAAATGTTTACTATCCAGACCTTTAGAGAAAAGGTTTGCCCGTGCCCAGGGCCTGCATTAAAGCCTCGTCTATAAACATCGGCGGCTGTAGGAGCAGACCACATTGTACATCATGGGAAGAAAAGGCGGGGTTTCCTCCTCCACTCAAATAACATCCAGATCCAATAGACTAGCATTAACCAAGCACCCTGAGGGTCACGGCTTTCTTCTATATGTTCTTCATCAATCTGGTGATTTGCAAGTGGGGTGTGTAATCCCAGTATGTGGGAGGCTGAGACAGGAGGATTGCAGGCTCAACTTAGTGAGACTCTGTTTCAAAATTAAAAAAAAAAAATTAAAAATAGGGCTAGGGGGTCTAGCTCAGAAGTAGAATGCCCCTGGGTTCAAACCATAGTACAAAAAAAAAAGAAAGAAAAGAAGGGGGGGGAAAGGAGGGAAGGAAGGAAGGAAGGAAGGAAGGAAGGAAGGAAGGAAGGAAGGAAGGAAGGAAGGAAGGGAGGGAAAGAATACCTGGTGACTTGCTTCCACTTTGTAGATGAGAATTGTGATGCTCCAAAATGGCGGTGAACCCAGAGCTTCCCATATGGCCACCTCCTTTATGGAAACAGATGATAAAACATTTCCATTTATTAGGGTGCTGTGGATGGCTTTATTGCAACTGAGGATTGAACTGGAGGAGTTGCACGTCCTTCTTTAACATCTTAAAATAAAGGAAATAAAACTAATGACATTGAGAGTAATAAAAAATGCAAATGAAATTATTGCTACTGTCAATTTCAGTGTGTGAATTACTACATGCCAATGGCACAGAAGGCTGGCTGCGTAATTCTTCCCTTAGCACGCTCCTGGTGCAAACAGTGCATCCTTAGGCTGTGTCTAGTTTGCTAGTGCAACTCAGGGTGGTTTGACACAGGCAAATCTTAAGAGACTTGACCAGAAACCTTTAGACCATTGCTTTAGGCTTAATAATCAGAAGTAGCAAGAACAGAAAAAAGAAGCTGAGAGAACCATTTAATAAGCACCAAGCCGGGTGTGGTGGCACATGCCTATAATCCAAGTATTTGAGGGGCTAAGACAGAAGATTGCAGTTTCGAGAACAACCCCCAAAACCTAGCAAGGCCCTTGGCAACTTAGCAAGACCCTGTTTCAAAATTTTTTAAAAAATAGGGCTAGTGGTGTAGTTTAGAGGTAGAATACCCCTGGGTTCAATCCCCAGTGCCAAAAAAAAGTACCAAAACTAAATGGCTCTGTACTGGGGGGATAGAGCAGCCACCAAAGAACAACATCTATCACAATAAGAAGTTTAAAGAGCTGATCAAGATGAGCCAAAGACACTTCATCTTGTCACACTAAATGTTTTTCATCTAATTTTTTTTTATCAAGGCCTTATTTGCATGCAGTAAAATCCACCCAGTTTAAGCATACAGTTGGATAAATTTCAGTAGCTGTACTACAATCAAAATCATTCACTTTGGGAGCCAGGTGTGATGGCGCACACCTGTATTATCCCAGTACTGGGGAGGCTGAGACATGAGGAGCACAGATTCGAGGCCAGCCTCAGCAACTTAACAAGACGCTGCTCCAAAATAAAATAAGAGTAGGGGTATAGCTTGGAAATAGAATGCCCTTGGGTTCAATCCCTAGTACCACACACACACACACACACACACACACACACACACACACACACACACACAGATAGTTCCCTTTGCTATTGATCCACCTCACCCCCACTCTAGGCCTAAATTGATAGTCTTGCCTTTCCTAGAATTTCCTAAAGCACACCAGTAATTCATTTCTCTTGGTTGGGAAATATATTAAGAGACAGAGCCCAGAGACCTTAGTAGCATAGGCTGCCCCCTGCATGGGAATGGCCCCCGTCTGGCTTCACAAAGGCGCTCTGGCCCCTTAAAGGAACAGGATGCCACGGACAACCATTGCTGACCCTGGAGGGATGTCTCTGTGCCACGCACATGCAGGCTGAGAGCTTTACATAAATTAGATAGATTACCGCGTGTAATCATCTCAGCACGGCTAGGAGGGAGGCCCATTTACACTACAGTCTAAATTGACTTAAAATGGGGATCGGGATACTAATTTAAAAACAAAGGGCTACAGACTGACTCAGTGGATTTCATCTAGCTCCCATAATTTTTTCAGTTTTTAACCCATTTGCCCCCTAAGAGACAGTTGGAAATGTCTAGAAAGATTTTTCTTTATTCTTCTTTTTTGCAGGTTTAGAATTTGTGTGTGTGTGTGTGTGTGTGTGTGTGTGTGTGTGTGGTTTTTGTTTGTTTTTGTTTTTGTTTCTTGGGGGTTTTTTTGTTTTTGTTTTTGTTTTCAGTACTGGGAATTGAACCCAGGGACATTCTACCTGAGAGCTACACCCCCGGTCCTATTTTTTATTTTGAAACAGAGTCTCACTAAGTTGCGGAAGGCCTCACTAAGGAGCTAAGGCTGGCCTCGAACCCAGATCCTCTGGTCTCAGCTTCCCAAGTACTAGGATTACAAGTGTGCGCCACCACGCCCAGCTTATATATATATATTTTTTAATGAGATCATTCTTTATCATAATCATGACTTGGAGATTACCACTGGTGGCACCTAGTGAACAGAGGTCAGGGATGATGACGAGTGTCCTCCAGTGCATGAGATACTCCCCTTCCCCCAATGACCACCCAGCCCCAAAGGCCACCAGCACTCAGGTCTCGAAGCCTCACACTGGTTGCTAGAAGCTGTGCACTATGGCGGTATCACACCAACCTGGCCATAGAGACGGCGTGAGACCGTTTAGAAAACAAGAAGGACTATTTGCCCAACCTAAGAGAACACTGACCCTCCTAACGTGCTCCTTCAAAAATACTCCATATTTCACAACCGTCTTGCAGGCCATCGCCAATGGGCGCTCCCCAGGGAGACAGACCAGCTCATGGCGGGAGAGCTGATGGGGAGCCTGCATGGCTGACTGATGAATTCCCTCCTTCCCCCTCCTCTTGATGGCGCCAGGCTCTCGGTAGCAGAAGCCCAAGAGCGAAAAAGGGCTTTGGCAACTAAGACCATAGTAGACAAGGCCTTCTCATGTAGTGACATCCCAGTCCCGGCTGGAATACAGCACTCCTCTTTGCTAGAATTGCATGGACAGCAAAGTGCGTGCAAGGAGTGAGGCAGCAAGATATGCTTCCTGTGGAAACTGAGTCTGGGCCTCCTAGACACAGGCTCCTCCCTGGGCCAGGCCTCCCGGGTGGCCAGGGGCAGGAACTGGAGCCCGGGCTGCCCCTCTGAGGGACATGGTCTCCTGGTCCACATCCCTGCGGCAGATGCCTGCTTTCCTCTGGGAACACAGCACTGCCCACATGTGGTCGCCTGAGTAACGGCCCCCACAACTGGCCTCTTGCTAATCCCTGGACCCAGCAAACCTGCCGCCTTACTTGGTACAAGAGACTCTGCCCGTGCAACAGGGAGGTGGTGCTGGCTTAGCCGTGTGAGCCTGAGAGAATCACAAAGTCCTTCTGAGAGGGACAAGGAGGAAGCAGTTTAAAAAAAAAACCTAGTTGGTGAAGGGACAGGCATGGTGGCACACACTAGTAATCCCAGTACTTGGGAGACTGAGACAGGAGGATCGAGGGTTCACGGCCAGTCTCAGCTACTTAGTGAGGCACTCCAAACTTAGTGGAGTTTCAAAATAAAATGTTTCAAAGTGAATAAAAAATAGGGCTGGGGGTGTAGCTTGGAGGAAAAATGACCCCGGTTCAATCCCCAGTACCACAAAAAAAAAAAAAGGCAGCATTATCGAGAGAAGATGCTACCTTGTGGGCCTTGCAGGGGAAAGGGGCCATGAGCCGGGGGCACAGGCACCTCCAGGAGCTGGGAAAGGCCAGGAGCCAGCTTCTCCCTGACCTCTCCAGGAGGCACTAGCCCTGCTGACACTCTGATTTTAGCTCCATGGGACTCCTTTCAGACGTGTGACCTCCAGAACCATAAAAGAGTAAGCCAGGTATGGTGGTGCACACCTGAAATCCCAGTACTTGGGAGGCTGAAACATGAGGATTGCAAGCTCACAGCCAGCCTCAGCAACTTAGTGAGGCCCTGTTTCAAAATAAAATAAAATAAAATAAAAAGGGCTGGGGGTAAAGCTCAGAGGTAGAATGTCCCTGCGTTCAATCCTCAGTAACACAAAGAGAGAAAAAGAAGGAGGAAGGAAGGAAGGAAGGAAGGAAGGAAGGAAGGAAGGAAGGAAGGAAGGAAGGAAAGAAGGAAGGAAGGAAGGAAAGAAGGAAGGAAGGAAGGATCGATCATATATCTGCGTTATTTTAAGCCACCGTGTTGGCAGCCATTTGTTTTAGCAAATAATAAGAAATTAACATACCATGTTTGAAGGTCCAGAAGCAGGTCTCTTGCTCAAGTAGATATGGGCCAATCATCGATCTCTACGCTATAGTCAGCTGGTTCATAATTTAGCACACCTGTGCTAATATGCACCATGTAAGGCTCGTTAGTAATGACACTAATAGCTGCTGTAGGTCTCAGAGGAGGTGTTTGGCCTCCGAAGTTGTCATTAGCATTTTGCAAGACATCCAGCCTGGGAGCACATGTGTGTGTGTGTGTGTGTGTGTGTGTGTGTGTGTGTGTGTGTACGCATGTGAGTGTGTGTGCATGTATGCATGTGTGTGTGCGAACACGCGCACATGTGCATGCCTGCTAAGGGTTGAACCCAGGGCCTCATGCATACCAAGTATGCACTCTACCACTGATCTATACCCCCGGCCCCAAGTCCAGCTCCTTAAGACATAAACCAGCAGAACTGTTTATTCTGTCTTCAAATGTCATGCTAGAGGATAAAAGAAATTCCTTGATATAGCAAAGCGTTTGTTATAGCTTGTCAGTCGTTTATCCGGCCTCTAGCCAAAATGTTCTGAATTGAGTTGTGCTGTACGCAATCTAACTCTGAGCCCTCTCCATTCAGGTCTGTGAGAACTGCCTGACATCTGAAGCTTGACTCCCAAGTTTCCATAGCAACAGAGAGAAAAAAAAGAAAAAAGAAAGAAAAAAAAATCTATCCAAATCTGAAGATTGCGTTTACAGCTGTTGAACTTCACAACTAGGCCTCAATGGTTCCCAGGTTTTATTTTTCTTTGCAGTTTCACTGTCTGTACTTCACCATCTGACAGCCTCTTCCTTGCGCCTTGAATTAATGGAATCCTCTGAATTGCCCCCGAATGTTTAAAGATCATGACATATAACTTGACCTTCTGGGAGCAGGAACAATGACTACTTTTTCTGATGTGTTGACATGTTGCTAGCCAGCGCTCCACACATCCAGCTGTGTCTGTGGGTTCGTATTTGTATATGTATGAGTATCTGTATGTGTATATACACGGTATTTATATAGAGAGACTATACAGGAGAAGCCTAGTTTTTATATGCCGTTCTTCCTCGAAAGGTTAAACAGAGAGGGGGGCAGAAGCTAAGGCAGCTGAACCCCCCAGGGCCTCCAAAAAAAATTAAATAAATCAGCACAAGTACAGGCCACAGAGCAGTTGCTTTTGCTGTGAATGGTATCTCACCAGCTCGTTCAGTCTGAATGCTGAAGGCTGTACCACCAGCCAGGCAGGTCCACAGAGAGGGAGGACAAAGAAGTCCTTTCCCTTGAGTGTGAGGACCGCCACCAATTCCCACTGCCACCAAATGCCGAGATCCTGAGCCAAGGTGGTGAGCTGCAGGGCGGGAAATCTTGCCAGCAGACACCAAGAAAAAGGGCTGACATTTTCCCTCGTGGACATTTATCCGAATGTGTATGCATCCGGAAGCCATGATCCCAACTGGTTCTTATGGCGATCCGGATCGCAGAGGAGATGCTCTCCCTCCTTGGCACAACGTGCAACTGCAAATGTCACCACGGAGGCCGCAGGTATGCAGAGAGGCCAGCAGGTACCATCTTGTATACACATATATACCCACATGTATAGACATACATTTATGCACATGAACACCGTTCGTTTCATATATACAGGCATAAAATAGAGTAAATCCCGGTAGTTTTAAAAGTACCCTTTTGTGTGAATTGACTACCGTTGTTTGCAAACCTGAAAATAAAAGACGTTCATTACGTATGAGAAGTAATGGATCTTTATTCTGTGAGCATATAGAAGTCAGAGGAAAGCTAGTGCTCGTCCCACGATGATTCTTCTTGGGGACAAACTGTAAATGAACCATTGAAGCTCACACCAAATTTTTCTATCAAATGAAAACTAGTGACGGCCTGTGGCTTTTTATTAGAGCTGGCCATGGGCTAGGGTAAGGTAAGTGTCTTAGCATATTTCAATGCAGTCGCTTTCTGCAGGTGTTAACCACTCACACACACACACACACGCGCGCACACATACGCTTTCTTATGCAATCTATGTTTGCCCTGTGATTTTCAGTTGGCCTTTGGTAGGAGGTAGAAGTCACATGTCTTTGTTGTAGTGCAATTATGCAGATAGAGTTCCATATATTGTATTTGTTTCAATAGTAAATCTTTTGGGAACATATAGAATGCAGAAGTTTTGGGTTTGTTTGTTTGTTTTTTTTTCCTTCCATTAAAATAAATGGGTATTGGTGGTTAAAACTGCTGGACGGTAGCTTTTCTCTGATTTCTATGTGTGTTTAATGTCACTGACGCTGGGTCTTAGTGCAGGTTCACAGTTTTGACCATTCAGGGGTCCCCTGCATATCTCTGGTGGGTGATGGATCCTTAAAGCCAGAAGTGGCAGCTCATGACACAGGCACGGGGCTGGCCTCGTGCGCCTTCATGATAGGGTTTGAGCGCATCACAGTCGGCTGTGAAGTGGATCACATACTCGCAGACCAGGAGGGACCATCCTGAGTCTGAGGACCTCACTGAACAGTCACAGAGGTATGTCTGTGCCAAGACACAGGGATCTTCTCTTGAACAAGGCCTTTTGTTTAATCGGGACATGTCACACCTTGAGTATGACTCAGTCCTACTGCACTGGTGTCTAACCCCAATGCAGGGGCAGGGGGAATCAGGAGCCTGCACATGCGCACCTCACAAAGTTTCCTCCTCCAGCACAACCACATGCCTCCCCGGTGCACCTCACCACCTTCTCCCTGCCCGGGGAGGGGACAGCGGTTACCCTTGAGCAAACGGAGGAGCACCCTCAGACGGCCAGTGGTGGCAGCCCACCTGACCCACCGTATCAGGAAGCTCACCCTGTGGCTGAGCGCCAGCCATCTCTGGGGGGACGTGCAGAGGTTGGACGGCCACTCCGCTGAAGGGCACAGGGCAGGATGCCTGTCTTCCTCTCAAACCCTGAGGGTCTCCTGCACTTGGCCAATCCCACCTGGCTTCGCTTCACTTAGAACACAACAATAGAAGTGACTTCACACTTCATGAACAAGCAGAATACGCCTCAGCTTCCCTGCTCGGGGCAGAGGTATTTCTATCATGATGTTCTTGGTAAACCCCCCTCCTAAAAAAAAAAAAAAGAAAAATAGGTCAACTCTTAGGCGCCAACATGATAGCATTCCCTGAATCACAGGCTGTTTTAACATTCAAGAGTATGTGACATAGCTTACCGAAACCAAAAGTAGAATCAAATGGTTGTTTTACTACTACCTAGCATTTCTCTTGGTTGCAGTTAATGTTTTAAAAAGTTAGGTAGAGCCAGGCATGGTGGTGCACTCCTGTAATCCCAGTACTTGGGAGGCTGAGATAGGAGGATCACAGGTTGAAGGACAGCCTCAGCAAGTAGTGAGACTCATCAACCTAGCGAGGTCCTGTTTCAAAATAAAGAATAAAATAGGGCTGGAGGTGTAGCTCAGAGGTAGAATGCCCCTGGGTTCGTTCAATCTCCAGTACCACAAAAAAAAAAAAAAGGTAGAACCAGAAACTTCTTTTCCCAATTGCTGAGCAGAAGACTGAGGATTTCATTTCCATCGTGTGAACAGTCACACCTTCTTTATTCACACATCAACCACCTTAGTTGATCAAAAATTACATTTTAGCCAGGTGTGGTGGCACATGCCTGTAATCTCAGTACTTGGGAGACTGAGAGAGGAGGATTGCAGATTCAAGGCCAGTCTCAGAAACTTAGCAAGACTATTTTCAGATAAAAAATAAAAAGGACTGGGTGTGTAGCTTGGAGGTAGAATGACCCTGGGTTCAATTCCCAGTACCACACACACATAAAAAAAAAAAAAAAAATTACATTTTTTTCTCCTCTTCACATGTGATAAGTTAATTATATAATTAGTTCCCATAAGAATATGCAATGTTTTCTCACTGTGATAAAAGCTGCCTTCAGGACCACCAGTTCTCTAAATGAGCACCCTCTCCGGCATATGCACCTGCCGTGCCCCTTGGCCAAGGCCAGCAAACCTCAGCCTCATCGCAAAGTAAACCAGCTAATTTCTCTGGTAGATACCAAATAAGACTGTGAGTCTTAAAGGACATTGTTAGAAATGTTGACCGCTCATCCCAGATTTTCAAAATGTCATTTTAAAAGCTTCTGATAAGCAGAAGAATCCTCTGCCATCAAATCCGTGGAGTAGATCAAATTGTGTTGTAGCCCAAAGAAACAGTCGGCCTGATCATGAGATGGGTCAAGGAAAATACTTCTCCAAGTCCATGTCTGATGCCGGGTGTGGTGCAGTGGTACCCACACGGAAGCTGTCCAGGTGATTCTGGGGGAAGGCGTCCACCATGTTTCTGGGGTGTGCACACATGCTATAAGAGGTGATTAGTAACAACAGTTTACACATATCGATTGCTTATTATGTGCCCTCCCTGTACAGAGTCCTTTATATCTACGTTAGTTCATCTAATCCTACAACAGCAACATGCCACAGGTGCTAGTATCTTCTCTTATGAGTGACAAAGAGGCTTCTCGTAAGAGTCAAATGCTTGCCTAAGGTGACTGGCCACAGAACCAAAACTCAGGCCTCCTGACACCAAGACTCCAGCTCTTCCCAGTACCCCACAGTGCTACTCTCAACTCAGCCACAAAAGCAGACAAAAGGCTACTGCAGATCAGAAAACCTCAGCCGATAGCCTTGATCAATACGGCTGTCCATGCAGGCCAACCCCTGCTAAGCAGAGGTGCCTTTGACTATCAGTACCTTCTACTATTGAGCGCCTCTTATTAATAGGACCTTCTATAATTAAGTTCCTGCTATGCTTTAACTCTGAGACTGTTCTGTTAAAAACTGTTAACAAGAGAGCTGGGCGTGGTGGCACACGCCTGTAATCTCAGTACTTGGGAGGCTGAGACAGGAAGATAGAAAGTTCGAATCCAGCCTCGGCAACTTAGCAAGACCCTCAGCAACTTAGCACAACTCTGTTTCAAAATAAAAAGGGCTGGGGGTATAGCTTAGAGGTAGAATGCCCCTGAGTTAAATCCCCAGTGCCAAAGGAAAGAGAGAGAGGGAAAAGAAAACTGTTAACGGTATTCTAAATTAATCTTGGAACCTTGGAAATATTTCCCATATAAGATATCATAATTTCTCAAGTATCCCTCCTTCCTTTCAATGGTACATTAACAAATACATAAAGGGCTGGACGAATTCAGTATTTTCATTATTCATGTCCTCCCCAGTAGCCATTCACTACCAGACCAACTGAGGAAGAAGGCGGTGTGGGGTTTCCAGGAGTTTGGACTAGGCGTGGCTACAAATACAACTCAAACTGACATGTTCTACCGTTTCTTATTTTGCAAATATATCCAAGTTGTCTATCCAAGTGTAGTTGCCTTAAGCATGAACTAACAATAAATCACACGAGCAAGAAAGGTGAGCCTGCGGCAGATGCAGTGACCTTTGTGCTGAGGAGGAAGTCATCACCATCATCGTCCAATGATCTGGCTATACGTTTCACCCCATCTTCTCTCCTTCTGACTGTCGACATTTTTTTTATTTTTGGTACTGGTGATTGAACCCAGAAGCATTCTGCCTCCAAGCTACATACTCAGTCCTTTTAATCTTTTATTGGAAATAGAGTCTTCCTAGGTTGTTGGGTGGGGGTTCCCTTAGTTCCTGAGGCTGGCCTCGAACCTGTAATCCTCCTCTCTCAGCCTCCCAAGTACTGAAATTACAGGGGTGCACTACCATCCCTGGCTAAAATGTAATTTTTGATCAGCTAAGGTGATTGATGTGTGGATAAAGTGTTCACTCAATGGGAATGAAATCCTCAGTCTTATGCTCAGCAATTGGGAAAAGAAGTTTCTGGTTCTACCTGACCGTTTTTTTTTAGTCTTAGTTTTGAAACAGGATCTCACTAGGTTGATGAGAGTCTCGCTACCTGCTGAGGCTGTCTTCCAACCTGCAATCCTCCTGTCTCAGCCTCCCTCATACTTGGATGACAAGCGTGAGCCACCACACTGCCCCCATTTTCTACCTTTTTAAAGCTTGTTCCTAAGCCAGGCATAGTGGTACACGCTTGTAATCTTAGTACTTGGGAGGCTGAGAGAGGAGGATTGCAGATTCAAGGCCAGTCTCAGCTACTTAGTGAGGCTCTCCACAACTTAGACCCTGTTTCAAAATAAAGAATAAAACATAGAACTAGGGGTGTAGCTCAGAGGTAGAATTCCCCTGGGTTCCAGCCCCAGTACCGCAAAAATAAATAAATAAATAAGCTTCTCCCTTAGGGAAGCAATAAAGCTATTCTATATCTACAATATACACACATTCGTTTTACTAAGACTTAAAAATGAAAGCTATAGGAAAAGCCTGTGTTCTCATGCTATCCGATACAAAAAGTTATTTATCCCTCCTGAGATTAAAAGAAAATTTTTTTCAGAAATTTTAAATGCGTTTTTTCAAAAATACTCAGAAGAGATTAAAAAAAAAAAAAAAAACTTATCATTTTAAAATCTTGAAGTCTACTGCAGTCCTCCAGGCCCTTGTGGCTGAATTGTTCACAGATTCTGAGACACAATTTCACATTTGCTTTACTATGTTGTTGCAAAGAAATGTGGGACTTGTTTGTGGGATGCTCAGATAAAGGCTGTCTGGGATTCGTGTCACCTGTGCGGGCTCTTGGGTCATCCCTAAGGCAGCACACTGCAAACAGAGGCAGAGGGACATTTCTTCACACAGCGCTCAGGCTGGCCTATCATGTTTAAAAACCAAGACTTATATCAAGTGCTACCTACTAGGTAATTAGCTCTTTTATTCACCTTTCATCGCAGTTAAATCCTCCTGGCATGGAAAAATAAATGATGGACAGCAAGAAGATTAGAGAGAACCTTAACACAAAAAGAGAAACAGGCCAGGCAAGGTGGCACACATCTATAATCCCAGTACTTGGGAGGCTGAGACAGGAGGATTGAAGGTTCAAGGCCAGCCTCAGCAATGTAGTGAGACTCTCAGCAATCTAGCAAGATCTTGTTTCAAAAATAAATAAATAAAGAGGGAAGGGGGTGTAGCTTGGAGGTAGAAAGCCCCTGGGTTTAATCCCTAGTTAAAAAAAAAAAAAAAAAGATAGAGAACTGGAATGCTGGAATGTGTTAATATTTTAATATTTACTAAGTGCCTCCTATGAGCCAAGTACTTTACATATTTATATATGTATATTTGTACGTATTGCATTACACACTGCATATGTAGTATATGTAATGTATGGTTTTATATATATGTAATTAATGCAATTCATGGGACACTGAAGTCAGTATTATTCCCATTCTACAGACAAAGAGGTTGAGGCTCGCCAAGTTACAACTATCTTACATTAGGTGTCACATGTACCACGAGGTGTGTATGACTCCTCTGGCACTTTCCCTGCTAGACCTTTGACAGCACCACCTCACGCGTCACCAGGAACAAACTGATGAGCTCATATTGTGGCACACAGGACAGCAGTAACAACTAAGCAAGATTCATGATGGCAGGGCAAGCGGGGAAGAAACCCACACCTGTAAACCGGGCCCACACAGGACGCCTCCCTCCCCCCCCCCCCCCCCCCCCCCCCCCCCCCCCCCCCCCCCCCCCCCCCCCCCCCCCCCGGCAGCCCGTCTCCAGGAAACTGCTGGTTTGGGTAAATAGATGGGGAGCAGGTTCCTTGGCAGCCAGTCGTGGAGATGCTAATTTGCAAAACTGCCTCAAAAGAGCAGACGCAGCGTAAACCAGCACTTGAAACCCACAGCAAAGCAACTGGAGATGATCAGGGTGCCGATGGCGCTGCCACTCTTCTGCAGAAAGCTGCTCTTTCTGTTCTTTTGTGAGCAAGGCCTCAAAGGAGGCCTCCTCCTGATTTCATGCGCAAGTCCAGGCGTCCAGCATGCCAGCGCACACGCCACAGAATTCAGCAAAGCTCAGTTTTTCCAGTGGAATCCCAGCCAAGAGGCCTGGGACCCGGGTGATGGCATTTCTTAATTAAACCCCTGCGGCTAGACCGTTTTCTCTCTAAACAGGTCTCACTTCTGTTCTTCGAAAGACTTACTCTGGGCGGACAGTGTGTCCCCTGCCTCCTGCCAGCAGGGCCGCCCTGCAATACTGCTCCACACAAAACAAGTCCAGCCCCCGCAGGACTTGCCCAGAGACCCTCCTGAGCTCAGTCCCCAAGGAGAAGGGCCCGATGGTACCCACTCAGCAACACTTCCTCCTACTTCCTCACAACCTCGTTTCCCTTTGGCTCCCAGTCTGAAGGCTGAATTTTCCAAACTTTAATCCTTCCAGAATGTCTTCACGATCCAGCCATCTCCCTAGGCCGCCTCTTCCCACCCCCGGCTAACTCTGCCATATTGCAATGCCAGCCGAGCTAGCCAATCACAACTGTGGCTTTAAACTGTATTGTTCTAAACTTATAACTTAAGCCAGGTGTGGTGGCGCACACTTGTAATCCCAGTACTTGGGAGGCTGAGACAGGAGGATCCGGGTTCACGGCCAGCCTCAGCTACTTAGTGAGATCTTCCGAAACTTAGTGAGACCCTGTTTCAAAATAAAGAATAAAAAAAAAAAAAAATAGGGCTGGGGGTGTAGCTCGGAGGTAGAATGCCCTGAGTTCCATCCCCAGTACCGCAAAAAAAAAAAAAAAAAATTGTAACTTTGGCTTAAATTTATTTTAAAAGAAAACCATACACTACTACTGTAAATGGAAACCCACTTTCGCTTGGGAGATTCGAAGGCAGCAAACTCGATACAATGAAAACCCTAACAAAAAAGTACAGTTACCTTTTACCTAGGTGTTATGTCTAGTCCAGGCGTGGGAATGAGCCTCTGCATGAAAGGGGAGGTGACGAAGGGCCAGAGGGGTTTCGAAGACACGGGGACAGGCAGCTGAGACCCTCTGCGTGACAGGAGCACTCAAGAGCACTGGACAAGGAGCCAGTGGAAGCCGTCTGTGTGGGTCAGGACCACACATCGCCTCCAAAGATTGAAACAGAAACAAAAGCAGCAGAACTCACAGGAGAGCAGGTGAGGAAGGGCACGGTTCCCAGCAGCGGCCTGCCCTCCTCTCTTGGAACTCCAGCGGTGCAATGGCAGCTCCGGGAGGGCCCCGGCCCTTGGGTTTTCTCTTTGTTGAACCACCGTCATCTGCTGAGAGGAAGGAATCTTTGGGGAGAGGGCAGTATCCAGGGGCCGGGCCTCCAGTTTGGACAACTGCACATCCCTGCACCTGAAGAAGGACGTGTCCTCGTGAGACAGAAAGGACTGAAGTGATCCAGACGTTATCACCGGCACCCATGGCGGCAGAGACAGGGGAAGTAAGGGGTTTCGACTGATCTACTTTTGTCCACAAGTGGTTTTCCCCTTCGGCTAGAAGGTCACCCTCAGAGAGGGACGGGGATGAAAGAGTGGGTTTGGGGAGCCTGGAAAGGCTTGGAATGGCCACCGAAGGGCTAGGAGCTGGAGCCGCCCAGGGCCACCAGAAGAATCTGAGACTGTTGAAACTACCCGTGGCTAATGTGATTTCTCTCCTGCAGCACATGGTATCCTAAGAGAAAAGCAAAGGGAAACGGCAGCTCCGACGTGGACCTGGGGCCTAACTGAGCTGCGGCAGCTGCAACTAGGGAAAGTGAAGGAGAGTTTCTCTGCGGCCCCGCCATGATGACTTCTCTGCTTGCATAAGGCCAACATGCAAAAGACCTCATTGCGAGGAGCCGCCTATGCACACAAACACCTTCCTTAGTACAGATGAAGAAAGGAGCGTCCAGAGCAACCCAGCCCGAACCAAAGAGCCGTTATAGAAGTATGACAAGCTCACGGGAAAGCAAGCCAACTTGAAAAAGGGAAAAGAAGCCAGGTGTGGTGGTGCACCCCTGTCATCCCAGGACTTGGGAGGCTGAGACAGGAGGATTGTAGGCTCAAGGCTAGCCTCAGCAACTTAGCAAGACCCTGTTTCAAAATAATAAGTAAGACAGGGCTGGGGGTGTAACTCAGAGGTAGAAGGCCCCTGGGTTCAATCCCCAGTACCACAAAAATAAATAAATAAATAAATAAATAAATAAATAAATAAATAAATAAATGGAAACTGGAAAAAGAAATACAACATGTAATTAATCTAGAAAGAGGAGAAAATTTGCTAAGAGATGATAAAGACAACTATGGCATTAAAGGTTAAAAATGAGGGCTGTTTGAAACTGAAGTTTAAAGGTTAATTACCAGCGCCCTACACGCAGTACAGTAGTTTTGTTAATGGAACACTATGCAGTTGGTTTCGTGTGTCAGCACCCACCAACTGAGAGTATCAGCAATGACTGTCAATTAGTGAAGCTTTCACATAAACTGGCTACTTAACAGATCTTGGTCTCCACACAGAAACGCATGCCGGCTTTCTCTTTAAGTGCAAAAATAAATAAGTAAAGCCTCTACTAAAAGAGCATCAAGTTTGTTTACTATTTATGTAAAGAAAATTTCAATCAGGTTAAAAAAAAAAAAAACCTCAAGTCTCTGCCCATTTTTTTTTTTTTTTAAGTAAGGATTGAATCCAGGGGCATTCTACCTCTCAGCTACATCCCCAGCCTTTTTTTGTTTTAATTGTGTATTTCGAAGCAGGGTCTTGCTAATTGCTAAGGGTCTTGCTAAGTTGCTGAAGCTGACCTTGAACCTGTGATCCTCCTGTCTCATCCTCCCAAGTACTGGGATTATAGGGGCACACTACCATTCCCTGCTTTAAAAACCCTCAATTCTCCTGCAAGATAAAGGAGGAAGAGGAGGAAGAGGAGGAGGAGGAGGAGGAGGAGGAGGAGGAGGGAGAAAAAAAAGAAAGAAAGAAAAGAGAAGGAAGGAAGGAAGGAGAGAGGAAGAAAGTTAGAAATGAAGAAACTCACTCCAGGATCTGGCTCTAATGATCTTGTGTTGTTCATAGCCAGAAACCAGATCACACTAGAAATCCCAGGTAGAGATACCCAGACAACTATACTGAATGATCAGGATCCAAAGTCAGGGGCCTGTGGCCCTGCTTACTCCTTGCCTACACACTGACTCTAGCGCTTTCTGAAAAACCTTCATAAAATAACACGGTACCAATCTAAGTGGTATTATTTTACCAACTGTTTGGAGTTGAATTGTATCCCCCAGACAAGATGTATTGAAGTTCTAACCTTCAGTAGCTCAATATGTGACATATTTTGAAAATAGGGTTACTTCAGATATAATTAGTAAACATAAGATCATACTGGATGAGGGTGGACCCTCAATTCAAAATGGCTGGTGTCTTTATCACACACACACACACACACACACACACACACACACACCACACACACACACACACACACACAGGAGGGAAGGCCATGTGCAGACAGAAGCAGAGATTGGGGGGATGCCTCTACAAACTAAGGAACACCAAGCATGCCAGCCATTACACAGAAGCTAAGACAGACACATGGCACCATATCTCCTCAAAGGAACTGGCCGGGCGGACCCCAGGATTGCAGCTCTCTGGCCTCCAGAATATGAGACAATACGTTTCTGTTATTTTAAGCCACCCAGTTTGGAGTACTTTGATACAGTCACCCTAGGAAACTAGTATGTTAACCCTCAATCAATCAATCAATCTCTCTCTCTCTCTCTCTCTCTCTCTCTATATATATATATATATATATATATATATATATGGACATTCTCAAGAAATGGCCACAGCGAAATAAATTCTTCATGCTTGAAGAAGAAGTACACAGAACGTAGGTAATGTCCTCAGACTCTAACCTCTGCTCCCAGGAGATGATTGACAGGTCACTATCAGGGGTGGAGGAGAGGGGGTCCCACTGGCCTCTAGTGGGTAGAAGTCAGAAACGCTGTAAGCATTGTACAGGACCCAGGGCACCCTGTCCTCCCGTCCTCCAACCACAAAGCATGATCTGGTCCCAGATGCCAGTAGTGTTGCTGTAGAGGGGCCCTGCTCTAAACTGAGGAGGAAACTCAAGACAATTCTAGAGTGACCGAAAACGGGAAAGATGCGGTCAGAAAGACCTGTATCTCTTACTTCCTTAATCTCCTTCAAGTTTCTTATCCCTTGTGTGTCTGATTCTTAAAACTGCAAAATGGTGACCATTTTTATCACAAGGGACTTTTGAGGGTCAAAACACAGATAGGCTGATTGCAAGCACTCAGGTAAAGCACTAACCAGATACACGTTAACATCAACCAGTTATAAGAAGTTTCCCCCCTTAGCACGGGTAGATGATCTCTCTGTGTGGAGGGTAACTGGGTGAGCAGGAGAGTGCGGGGGAGAGTGGCTGGGGAAGGCAGTGGAGTCTCACCCTTCTATGACCAACCCAAGTCTAGCTTTCTTATGGCTGCTGGTAGGCCTTAAAGACCCCCTCCAAACTCAAACCGGAGCTGACCCCCAAAAAACAGTGCTCAAAGAAGGGAAAGCACGTGAAAGTCACTGGACCGTGACAGACCTACGGTTAAGGGCTCTCCTACTCCCTTATCACGGGAACCCGCTCCAAAGCCACCTGCAGGCCTGGAACCTGGGACTCAGCAGCCCAGCTCCTCAAACACCCCAGTCCTCCGCCTCAACCCTGACACCGCTGCCTCCTTCGCCAACTGGAAACCGTGCCCTCCCTGCGCCAGGCAGCATCAACCTGGGCGGGGCGGGGGGCGGGGGCGGCTATAAACACGGCTTCCGGTTTGAGTCCACTCGTAGGGAATTGAAACACAGTCCACTGCGTCACTAGGCAACACAGGTCACCCAGGTGGAGATGGTGGCAGGAAGGGGCGGGGCTTCCAGGGGCTAACCCTGCGCCTTCACCTGGGTGTTTACAGGGTACACTGGGTTTCGGGGGATGGCAGGCATCCAAAAGTTGAGCCCCAAGAAAACCAGACATTAAGTTGAGTGTGGTGACGCAAGCCTGCAATCCTAGGACTTGGGAGGCTGAGACCGGAGGATCCCAGGTTCGACGCAGCAACTTAGCGAGACCTTTTCCAAATTCAAAATAAAAAGGGCTGAGGGTGTAACTCGACGGTAGGAGGAGGGAGAGGGGGGAAGAAGAGGAGAAAGAGGAGGAGGTGGAGGAGGAGGAGGAGGAGGAGGAGGAGGAGAAGAAGAAGAAGAAGAAGAAGAAGAAGAAGAAGAAGAAGAAGAAGAAGAAG
>PVLC010001218.1:130413-146298 GCA_004027655.1 Graphiurus murinus | reverse complement strand
GAAAACTAAGATTATTGACAAAACACCTTTTTTTCTCTTCTAATACAGGTTTCCAGTGCCATGTATTTTCCTCAAATGGTTGATTTAGTTACATCTCACATATATTGATATGCTGCTTTCATTTTTATTCAGTGTAACATAATTTCTCATTATACTTTCTAATTTGTTTATTCTCTGCTATTTGATTATTTGGAATTATATTATTCTGTTTTTAATTTTTGTTATTGTTTTCCCAGAAAATACATATTGTTTGATAAACAATCAACCCTTTTAAATATATTGAGAATTAGACTGCTCTCAAATATAGTCCTGTGTTGCATAGCCACATTTCAGTCAATGATGGACCACATATAGGACAGTATTCCTATAAGATGACACTGCTTGGCATAATCCTTTCTGAGTTTGAGGACATGCCCTTTCTGATAGCCACATAACCAGGAAGCCATCAAATGTCACATTTCTCAGAAGGTGTTCCTCTTATTAAATGGTACATGACTGTACTCTGCTCATTTCTTCTGTGTCTAAGTTGTCTTTTATTTTATCCAATATATTTGTTATTTTAGACATCATAATTTTCTTCTATAATTTATTTCATGTTTCTCAGATATCACTATTCTTTTTTTTTTCTGGAGATCCAAAGTCTTGAATGATATTTTTTCACATTTATTTATTTATTTTTATGCATGTGTGTTTGGTACTAGGGTTTGAACCTAGGGATGTTCAAACATCCCTAGGTTCAAACCCTAGTTTTGGTTTCGTTTATTTTTCTCTAGGTGAAAGGGTTAACCTGTTGCTACATTTTGGCCTGGATCAAAATTCTCTCATTACCTTTACCAATCATCTTAAACTCTTTAATCCTTAATCTTCTTCTTTTTAAATAATGATAAAAGTTATAGCTACATCAAAGTATTATTTTTTAAAAAAGTAAGGCAACCATAAAGATAACTTCCTATATTATCTAATATGGCCTAAATATAAAATGTTAGTGTTATTGAAGTTAGAAAGTGATTCTTGGAGTCATTTTAGATATCTGGTACTGAAATTAAGAGTCTAAGAAAAGCAGGCATTTAAAAAATTCTTTTAGTTTATCTATCCATCTTCTTCATTAACATGAATTATCTTCACTGTTGTAAAACGTGTACAGGCAATGAAATTCCAAAGAGTTTACTTTAGAGTAGGTGCAGGTTTGAGTAAATGGAAGGTGAGATCATTTCCTTGATCTCAAAGCAGTAATGCTGCAGCTGTTACCCCAAGCCTTGTCTTCATTGCCTTTCTTTGTGTCCACATGATGGTACCTTCTTACATAGACTATCATACTTGATACTCAAACCTCCTATAATATATACTAGTCAGCTAAGGATGCTATAACAAAATATTACATTCTGGGTGGTTTGAACAATATGATTTTTCTTTTCTAAAAATTCTGGAGACTGCAAGTCCAAGGTCCAAGATATTGGCAAGTTTGGTTCCCTCAGTGGCCTCTCCCCCTGGCTTCCAACCAGCCTCCTCTTGAGTACTCACAGAGCTGTATCTCTATGCACACATGCTCAGGGTTTCTCTTCCTCTTCTAGAAAGGTCTATAAGATTAGACATAAGATATAAGATCATTCTCCTTCACACCTGTGCTTCTGGAGGCAGGGAATGGCGCAGAAAGCAGCTCACACTGCTGTCAGCACGAACTTGCTTTAATTTCTTAAATCTGATCAGTTACAAAGATACTATGACCAAGTGCCAACAGCAGAATCTACAGCATTCCCCAAACAGGGGAATCCTTATGATCCTTATGATCTTATTTACTTTTAATTAACTCCTTAAAGGCTATGTCTCTAAAATAAGCCACACTGGGGGCAAAGATGTGTCAATGTGTAAGTAAGAGGGAATACAATTTAGTTTTTGACATAGTTCAAAGAGATGATTGGTGAGTAACAGCATCTGTCTTGGAAACAAAAATACCAGCTCCCTGGCTTAAAAGTTTTGAAGAAGACTTTTGCTAGCTGGAAAAGGAATAGTACCCTCAGTGGCTGAGACCTTAGCCATTCCTCTCAATGGCTAAATAGGAATTAAATTTATGACTTTACTGACTGATTAACCCACCATTTCTTCAGTCCATGAAAATAGATACATGTGGTTTGTGGAACCCTGCTTCTATAAGCTTTGGTCAAATTCATAAATGGTTTGAGTAATGGTTGCTCAATATCTTTTTGCCTCTTATGGAGAGAGTTTGGGGGCCCGTAAATGCCTTGGAGGGATTTCAGCATATTGGACTATGTCTAGTCATTTCTCATTTGCATGCAGATCATAATGCCTGATATACTTTCAGACACACACATATGCACACACACACACACACACACACACACACACACACACACATACATTCTTGAACAAATGAATGAATAGCTAATATCTAGTCAAGTAAGTAGCCATGCCAAAGGACAATATGTATGAGCACATTGGAAGTTAATGAACCCAGTTTGCCAAGTCTAAATGTGTTTATCCCTGAAGACTGCTTCATCAAAGCCTATTTGGGGAATGCTGTAAATTCTGTTGTTGGCACTTGGTCATAGTATCTTTGTAACTGATCAGATTTAAGAAATTAAAGCAAGTTCGTGCTGACGGCAGTGTGAGCTGCTTTCTGAGCCATTCCCTGCCTCCAGAAGCACAGGTGTGAAGGAGAATGAGGGTAAAACAACTGGGCAGCTGAGGGCCACGCTGTCCCAGAGATGGCTGTTCCAGGAGCATGGAAGCAAATGTCAGCTCTTTCCATTTTTACTGAGATATTTTTAGAGTGGTTTCTTTTCTCCTTGGCTGGAGCCTGTATGCTATTTTATTGAGAAGCTGGATTCTACTGAAAGAAAAATAATTTTTTGAGAGACTTATTTCTATACAAGAAGAATTTGGTTAATTCCATATCTACCAAGTTCTCTTATAAAAGTCTCACCTTTTCTGAAAATTGATTTCAATAATATTTGTATTTCAAGGTTTTTCCCTATTTTTTGCCTAAATCGTTTATAATAAAGGAAGACGATTGGTTATCTTTGTTCTTTTTAATTTTTTATTTTTAATTAGAATTAAAATGATATTTCATTTCAAGGGTAGAATACCAGTTTGGGTCATATGGAGACAGAAGACATCCTCAATAGTTGTTAGAGAGAAAAAAACACATATTTTTAAGACCAAGGCATGGCTATTTTTAGATCACTTGTCATATCAAGAGTTACTCTAAAGAATGAGACTAAATTTATTGACCACACAGGACAATCTGTCTTGTTCCTTCAGTCATTCCTCAGGTACATGAGATTTCTGGCTCCAAAACCAAATGTGTAATGTGTTTTCACCTTGGCAATGTCACTTAGTTCCCCTTTCTAATCTTTCCTTACATGTCTTCAGGTAAAATAGACTCCCAGAGGCCAAGAGTGCCAGCCAGGGAGGCCTTCCTATGAGCCACCATCACAGGAAGCTGGAAATCTGTGCTCCTCACTAGGTGGGGCCTGGAGAGCTGCGGGCTCTGCCTCCACCCAAGGGTCTCCACCCCAAGCACACTTAGCCTCTGGAGTCAACTTGGGGTGCAGATTCCTTAGTGTCCGTTCATTCTCTGCTTTCCACTTTCCTGTTGACGCTTTGTTATAGCAGTGAAAATAAATGGCCATAAATGTCTTCCACATATGGGATAGTTTCCTAAATATACATCTATAGTAAGAAATATCTTAATAAGAAAACCTGGTTTAGGCACCATTTTTAAGATATTATTTTCTTGGATCAATGTTTTATATGTATGTATTCTATATTTTGAACATATACACATGAACACAAATATGTATCATATATATTTATATTCATATATACATGTGTATATTATATATATATGTAGCTTCTGAAGAGTAAATAGCAATTGTAAAGGAATAAATGAAAATTATGAACATATTAAGAGGAAAGTTATGAAAAATCATATTTAGTTGCACAATCCTTAGACTCTCACTGCTTTATTATGCTTTCCATTTATTTTTGCTATACTCACCTTAGTTTTTATAGTAGTGATTATAAAATGTGCTTATATATTTTTATTTATTTAATATATTATTATTATTATTATTATTATTATTATTATTATTATTATTATTATTATTGGGGGAGTACTTGGAATTGAACCTAGTGACTAGTGACGTTCTATCTCTGAGCTATATTCCATACCCTTTTTATTTTGAAACAAGGTCCCACTATGTTGCAGAGGCTGGCATTGAACCTGGAGTCTTCTTGTCATAGCCTCCCAAGCACTGGGATTATAAGCATGTACCACCACATCCAGCTATAATCTTATAATCAAGTTCATAATCAAGTTAAGAGATGCTTCAGAAACATCACCTTTTATAACTGCATACAATCCCACATGTGACTCTAATATGACTTGCTAAATCATTCCATTATTGGAAATCTGTGCCATTTTGATGTTTTCCTCTGTCATCTGTAGATAAATTGACAATACAAGTCTTTGGTCAAATTTTTTTCTATATTTAAGATAGCTCTGTATAGACATACTCTATTCGGAATTGTTAGGTCAAAATTGGGAACCATTTTAAGCCTTGTAAAATATACTTTTTATTGGTGCACTGTAATTACACCAATATATCTTACCGAAAAATAGTATTTTTCTGAACTGTAGACCTATTTGATGTCCGGTTACTGGCACCACACCCTCGGTGAAAAGCCAGGTTTTTCCCCTTGGCTTCTAAAGTAGTCAACATAAATAAACAGCATCTTAATACCTGTAGGATAATAATATACTTTGGGGTTCTTAGCACCATTTATATTTCTTTTAAAATGGCATTGCTGAGGATCTTAAGCAAGCATGATCCAGGGAATGATTCTCTTGCCCACTTCCCCATGTAACTTTCTGGTTCTGGTCATTTATAGTCGAATCTGTATTTTCGACTGAACATCATCTCAAGCTCATCTTGATTGCTTTTGGCTTTTGTATTTACTGCAGGGATATCTCATCATGTGCTGTGATTGGACTTGTAGAACAGAATCTCAATCAACTGTATTCATGACTTGAGAGCTTAGCCCATCTCTATTCACTATTGACCTGAGGATTCAGCTTTGCCTCAGGCAGACATGGCCAAAGCCCTGCTGCCACAGGCTGAGCCCAGTAATATCTGCTGGGCTTGGTCACTCTTTCCCCATGCTTTGTTCTCCAACACTTTGCCTTCCTTTCACTTTCCCCTCCTTTTTCCTTGTGACCTAGTACTTGTGCAAGTAGAAGGGATTTTATAGCCTCCCAGGCTTCTCATGAAAAAGGAATCATTTCCAGGTTAAGTGCTATTTTTACCAGCCTCTGAATTGTGTAAAAATGCTTTGGTTCTCTGAATCTTTCTGGACCACATATTAACATTCCTTGATACAGTACGCCCATGGGTTTTGCTTTAGCTCAACATTTCCTAAAATGTACTTCTATGGAACTGAAATTTCAATGGGAGTCATGAACAAAGACTCCCATCATCAAATGAGTTGCAAAATGGCACTCCCTAAATACCCTTCTTGAAATTCACAGCTCACATTACCATATCCGAAGGTCTGGAGACATCAGAAAGAAAGAACACATTTTAATCTAGCCATTCTCCACTGAAGACCTATTGTTTTTCTCTTCTTATTTTTGTATGGGCTATAGTGAGATTCATTTTTTCTTAAAATCTACCAGAAAAAGTTGCTTTGACAGTGCAACCTGTAAAATAGAGGTTGACCATGGTTTCACATCAAGGGAAAGATTTGATTAAAAATAGTTGTCTCCCATTTTTGGAGCTAGACTGCACAGGTTGCTATTGAGAATTATTAGAATCCCTTGAACATTTGGAAATGGTAAGCTCCATGAATCCAGAAGCAAGCTGGGTGATGGGGCCTGTGTGTGAGCAGGAGCACACTGTGATATGGCTGGTGAGCTCCATGCTGCCCTCCTGGTAGAAAGCCAATGAGTGTCTAATCCAGAGAAGTGCATAGGACAATTGTTTGTCTACCTGTTGGAATGCTTGAGTTTGATTCATCAGAACATTATTCCTATGATGTTGTCTATCACCCAAAGGGAATCATAGGAGTGCCTTCAGTACAAAAGACAGATCATTGATTTCCTTGAAGCCATACTGCTCATCCTTTCACAGCTGGAGAACTGCTTTGCTGAGAAACAGAATTTCAGTTGGATGCAAAATTAATCAGCTTTCACAGTTCTAATTTTTGCTTAAGACACTGTGTCAGTGTGTTTAGTACATGCTGTGTTTGAGCCTGAGAGCCTACGCCTCACATTTGTGTAGCATCGTGACACCACCAACTGCCTGTCGAATGCCACAGGGAACAAGGGAATGGGGAGCAGAAAGCTTTGTTTCTGCCATTCTAGCTTTTCCTCTAGATTAAATCCAGGGATGACCTTCCATGCCTGGAGGTAACCTTACTGGTCACCTAGTCATATGGCCAGTAGCCAGTTAAACGTGTTCTTGCATACTTGCCACATTAGGGGAATCCACCACCTTACAGGCAGTCTGTAGTTAGATTTTGAAACATACCCAGTAGAATGAGTCTTTTCCAGGCTAAGCCAAAATACAGCAGATTCCATGTTGTCTCATCACTCCACTGACATGATATCAATATCATGGTGATAATCAGTCATTTTTCTTTGATGTCTCTGAAGTGTATTTAGGTCTCAAATGTTTGGGAAAATCATATATAGAGGAGGAAACAGACTTTTATAGTCTAACACTGTCTGCCAAATCCTGTCTCTTAAGGCAATTAAATTAGAAGGTTATGTATGTCCTCCCAAGAAGTAGCACTAGGCAAACATAGGCATTTATATTGGTTGTAACATCCTCACCCTAACAATAACAACATTGTTTCTACTTATAAAAGCATTTACACATAAAGGAACATCAACAAGGTTTTCACACATAATTTTTCATTTTTGTAACCCTGCTTGCATAAGGGAAATGGTCTGTTTACATAGATGTTTTGTAGTAAAAGTATAGTGGGAAGAACATACTCAGCCGTGTTTATGTGCCTTTGTCTTTGTGTCTGTATCATGTAGGATGGCCTGTGCCAATGGGGTATAGGTGAACAAATAATGGCTCTTGCCCCCAAGAAGCTCATGGTCTTCTCAGCGGGATGCTGAACTGACTGAGGCCCACAGGGTAGCTGGTACACAAAGCAAGAGTGGAACATGTTGGAATAACAGCAACATGCTGAGGAAGCAGGAAGGAAGCCTTGGTTAATGGCAAGAAAGAGGATTGGGTAAAGTGCACAAATGAACTGCCCCGGAGCTGCCTGTGGGAAAATATAGATGTCAGTAGGAAGAGATTATAGGGAGAACATTGCTACATGGAGGCATTTTCCTAGAACATACCTCTGTGTGCAACGCAGGGGCTTTCCAAACTCTCTATCATTCCCCATGTTTATTTTCTTTTGTAGTGTGTTTGATCACTGAAAAAGCTAAGACTTTTGAGATTTGTATGCCAACTTTGTTGGTGGGATTGTTATATTAAGTAAGTATAATTTAGCAATTTGAGTTTCTGGAGTCTTCTCACATCTGTTCAGAATATCAACAAGTTGCTCTTCCTAGTTTGTATTTCCTGCCTGCATTGACTTTTAGTTTTGGTTGACCTCTCACTTGATTTTCTCCCTTACTGAAGCAATGTCTTGCCGTGGCCAGGAAGGAGAGAAACAACACACAGTAGGATGGATCAAATCTTCCTGTCTTATTTCAGACCCTAGCAAAGAGAAAAAAGAGAAAAAAGAATGGAGTTTTCTATCTGGTGAGTGCAAGTGAGAGATCCTCTATGATCAGGAATCTGTAAATAAGGGCAGAGGCAGAGTTGCTATATGGTCACTCTCAATAAGCACTTATATTTATTAATTATTCTTTCCCTCAAAGCATTAAAAGAATACATGCTGTGTATCAAAATTTGCCCTTTCAAAGTTCACAGCCTGGTGAAGGAAAGAGAAACATGTAAATCAGCTTTTACAATGCCATGTGATAAGGACTATGACAAAGGAATCATGGAATGCTGTGCCTTGGATGGCAGATAAGAGAAGTTGCAAATCATAGCTCAAGAGGAAAATGCCTGTGCAGAGCAAGAATTAGACAGGTAAAGGAGAGGGATTCTTTTTAAACAATTAAAGGCATTCAGTGAGGATAGAAAATAGCCCTCTCATTTACCTTAAGTGCACTTTGCAGTTAATTATACTGAGCGAGCTTGGGGGTGTGCAAGTCTTTGATACATACTCAAGGTGAGATGGGCATAAACAACACTGATACCTGAATGTATGCTGCAAAAGTGATGCAGAGATATCTGTGTTTGAGTAACGATAACCATCCAGTCTCAGTAGACCTTGAACACTGTTAGTTATCTAATTGAATATTGGTATTTCTTTTAAAACTCTCAAAGTAAGGTAAGTGGAGTTTATTTTTAAAGGATGTATATTGGAAAAGGACACTGCCCACAAATCCAACAGAAAGATGATACTATGGATTTAAGGAGGAGCCAACATACAGAGAAATGATTGCCAAATATTCCTAATAGTTGAAATCCACAATCACAAGAAAGCCATTATTCTAATCTTTTATGTCAGAGGTTGGCAAACTTTCTCTGAAAAGGGCCAAGTAATAAATATTTTAGTCCCTAAGCATCATATGGTCTCTATCACAACTGCATGACCCATTGTAGCTCAAAAACAAGTATAGACAATGTATAAACCAATCAATGCATTTAACTCTGTTCCAGTAAGATTATAATTATAAAAGCAGATGCAACACAGATTTGGCACACAGAGCTTAGTTTACTGATCCCTAAATCTGATTCTCAGTGAAGGGCTACTACATAGGATAGGTAAAGGTATATTTCACTGGCTGCATACAAAAGAAAATCACAATAGGAGAAGAGGAGATGTGGAGGTCTGGTTTGTGAAGGTAGGGAGAATCCTCTTCTTCAAAAATGTTAAGGAATCTAAGAGAGCACCTGTGTTCTTACTTTGCAGTATAGACAAAAAATAGCTTATGTCAGTATACAGGGAGGGGAACCTCCTGGTTTCTTCCATTAGAGACTTAAAATTTGCAAGCTTGCTAGCCTATTATATTTACATTACTTGGAATTTCTGTTAAAATTTTCAAATTTCCTCAGCAGTACTGTTCAATATCTACTATTATCTCTAATATATAAATTATTGAATGATCCACAAACGCTTCAATGCATAGCTGCTCTCCTCTGCAAGTGGAGAGAGATGGGTGGGAAATTAACCCATGATTACAGCTGTTCAACCTCAGCTTTAATTGCTTTCCAACAGTCATAGAGAATGGACCAATTTTCTCAAAACATTATTTGTTCTGAAACAAAGGTTGAGGAGTAAAGTTTTGTCAATAAGCCCAGGAGTTTTGGGAAAGTACATGATGGGTTTTTCTTCTTTATTCTCAAATGGTTTACAAAGGCATAGCATGACATTAACTGTGATTTTTATGCAGCATCTAAAACATTGAGCTGCATTTGTCCTTTTTTAGCTCCCATTAAACTGAACACATAAGAGAGGGGTTATAGAAAATCAAGATTGAAAGAAAAGAAAGGAAACTTCTCTTCCTCCTAACCCCTTGCAAGCACTCTGTAGATTTCCCTGTCTGGAAATTTTATATAAATGGAACTGTACACAGCCGTATGTCTGTATTCTTTCACTAAACACAATGCTTTCAAGGTTCAGTGTTGCAGTAGCATGCATAGATGTATAAACCACATTTTCTATCCATTCATCAGACTTGATGGACAATTGAGTTGCCTTCACTTTTGGGTTACTAGGAACAATACTGCAGTTAACATTCACATTGGAGTATGAACATGTGTTTTCAGTTCTCTTAGGCAGGGAATGGAATTGCCAGGTCATGTGGTAGCTATTTAACATTTTGAGTAATTATCCAACTGCTTTCCATGGCAACTGCACCATGTTGCTTTCCCACTGGTAGGGTAGATGGGTTCCATTTTCTTCACATCTTTCCAATACTTGTCATGGTCCATTTCAGTGGGGGTGAGGTGCTATCTCATTGTGGTTTTGGTTTCCTTTTACAAAAAGACTAAGAATTTTGGATGTCTTTTCATGTATTTGTTGGACATATGTATTTACTCTTTGGAGAAATGTCTATTTCCAATGAAAAAGGAAATCTTAAAGGAGAAAAGATAAAGATAAAATTAGTATTTACTGGATGCCTATAATGCATTAGGTTCTTTCACCTCATGAAAATGAATAATCATATTTTAAATCACATTTTATTTATTTCTCGTGGTACTGAGGATTGAACTCGGGGACATTCTATCACTGAGCTATACCCCCAGCCCTATCTTTTTATGTTTTATTTTGAAACAGGGTATCAGTAAGTTGTAGAGGGCCTCACAAAGTTGCTGAGGCTGGCTGCAAACCTGGGATTCTCCTGTCTCAGCCTCCCAAGTACTGGAATTACAACCATGCACCACCACACCCAGACCACAGCACATTTTATAAATAAGATTCAGAGAGGTTAGCAACTTGCTGAATTCAGGTGGGCCTTGTTGAGCCAAGTCAAACAAGACCCAAAGACTTCCTTGGTGCCATATATACTATCTAATATCCCTCTCTTGTCTACATCTTCAAAGATGAATAAGACAACTCTGATTGAATGAAGCATAGCGTAAGTCATTCTCCTTTCTGGGAAAAAAACATGTAAAAAACAAAATGAACTTTTGAAGAATATTACAGAAAGGCCTTAGTCATTCTCCTGAAATCTATGCAATGGTAGAGTTAGGTTTTGGTTGTGCACTTGAGGTGTCCCCACATCTCTGGTGACTGGTGTGAACATATCACTCTTTATTGATCTTATTTTTAGTAACAAATGGGAAAACTACAACCTGTCCTGGGAATTCTTTATATTTTAAAATAATAACCCTACATTTAGCTGTGTGTGTGTGAGTGTGTGTGTGTGTGTGTGTGTGTGTGTGTGTGTGTATGAGAGAGAGACAGAGAGACACAGAGAGACAGGGAGAGAGAGAGAGACAGAGACACTGGGTATGAACCTTTGAAACAGGATCCTAGATGTCAGCAGGAGGCACTGGTGTTAGAATATTTGCTACCTCCCTTCCCTGCCTGGCACATAACATAGTGTACCCTGGGCACATGGTGACCACACATGCCTTGGAGTTCCTTAGAGGTAGCCTTGGGCCTTATTATCTCTGAACTGATTTTCTCACTTCTTCATCTGGGACTATGGCAGTGCTCAGAAGTCTTACAGTGGACACTCAATGATAGACTACAAGACAGAAAAATGACTTCAGTTGGCATTATATAGAGACACTGAAGCAGTAAACAGATGATGTTTACTTTTGTGTTGACTTTTATTTAGTCACAGAAATTAAGAGAGAGAAGTGCTTAATGTCAAGCACTGTATGAGCCCACTTCCACGCATTGTCCCTCTTCTCATTAGGCTCCATGAAACCAAGTGGAATATATTCTTATATATTTCACTCATTCATGTTCAATATGTCCATAAGTACCAAAGTTGAGATGCAAACCCAGATCTGCAAAGCTAATGGTAGAGATTTACACTGAGTCCCACTTAATCCCAGATACTGAGGTTGAAGCAGAGACCCAATGTGCTACCAAGAAACAGGTCTTCTCACCTTTTGCCTAAGATGAGGTCCACACTGTCACCAAGAAATGAATAGGACTGTAGAAGCAAAGACTTCTTAAGGAAGTAAAATGAATGATGTATTAGGTGCTTTATGTGAGGAGATTTAGAGAACAATATAATTGTTTCCTAACTGGATTGTGCATCCCTGAGACCTGGATGTTGTCAACATGACAAATGACTCAGTGACTGAATGGATTCCAGATTATTTGTTTTGAATGAATGTGGCATTTTAGGGTTTAACACTGCACTATTGATATCTTATATTTTTAGTAAGCAATTTTCTCCTCTCCTCCCCTCCCCTCCTCTCCCCTCCCTTCCCCTCCTCTCTCCATTATGGATGTGTTGAAGTTCAAATACTTTCATCTTTCAACTGTCTTTCAGCATATTTCTTGTGTCTCTTCCTGTCTTCTTGGTCCTAATACTTTGGTTGCATGTTCACATTTTTCTTCCTCCTATATGTATTCTTATCATGATGTCTAGTTTAGAATCCAAGAATAGGCTAACACTATGAAAGGGAAAAATAGAATTTTTAAATGATTAAAGTGAGTGATGTTCATTTCTATGAAGGAATTTGGAAAATCGTGTCAATGTTTAGACATTATACCCAAGACAATAATAGAATGAAAAGAAATTTTGAAAGAGAAAGGAATAGAAGTTTGAAGTCAAACACGGTTTTATTTTTGTACCCACCTACCTCCCCCCATAAGTACTTCTCACAGCCCTTCAGTATGTGCTTAAATGACAAATACAGGCAGCTGATGCAAAGATAGATGGATTACAGGAAAATAATGCCTCCCAATTGCTCCTCAGTTTACTTAAGTAGAGAGACCAAGGAGGAGCTCAGAGATATGCACCTTGAAAGAGTCCACACCATTGCAAAATGCTAGAATGTTCACTAAGCAACTGGGCTTCTGTGTTTTATCCCTCTTTCCATTAATGTGATATGAAATTCAAAGAATAGTGCATAAGCTTTCTGTGCTTCAGTTTCTCTTCTGAAAATGAAGAATGAATTTATACCTGATTATAGATTTATTCCAAACACTATTAGCCCATGTTGACTTATATTTATTTATTTATTTATTTATTTATTTATTTATTTATTTTACTTTTTGTGTGGTAGTAGGGATGAACCCAGGGTCACTCTACCACTTAGCTACATTGCCAGGCCTTTATTTTCTTTCTGAGATAATATTTTGCTAATATCTTGCTGAGGTTGGTCTCAAACTTGTAATCCTGCCTCAACCTCCTGTGTAACTATAATTACAAGCACATATGTGCCACCATGCCTGATTCTGTTATTGACTTCTATTATTTTAAGGTTATCTGGTTTGAATTATTAGAACTAATAGAGCTAAAGACAGATTTAGACTATGAGAGAACCCAGTGTGCTTCTTTAATTGCACCAACTTAATATATTGTGATGATTTTATTATAGCCAGTAAATACCTCATCCTCAAACCACTCTGAATGATTCCCCAATGCCACTTTGGATGTCCTGTGCCAGGATCCCACACCTCTTCAGTATTTATCCAGAAACCACATGGTTAGACACGGGCCTTATATGGAGTCATTGGGATCCTGCTTTATATTTATGAACACACAGATTTATTCTGATTAGGTCTGTCATTTTCATACTGATTATTAACTATTTTAACACTGTCTCCACATGCACTTTATAAGGAAGAAATATGAACATGAGAAAACAAGCATATAGATATTTATGAACAAAAAACTGTTTATTTTTCAGTAGAACTCACTACATCAAATTTTTAAAATCTCACCTGTTGGTCACCCTGAAGTACATTCGCCCTCAAGTACATTCATAAGCAGAGATGTTTTGTCTTTTATCTCCAAACACATTATTACCTAGGTGAAACTATAAGATGGTGTTTACCTTGTCATGCTGAAGGTATGTGGGAACCTATGATGTTAGTACAATCATCATTGTGATAAACATTATGATACTTATCCACTAGGAAAGCATGTGTTAAGCATCCGCCATGTGTCAGGCCCTGGGCTAAATTATAAGGCTGCAGAGATGGCCTTACCGGGTCTCTAGGAACTCATCATCTAATTAAAAAAGAGGATGTGAACAAGGGCATGAGCAGTCACATTGCAATTCAGAGTAATGATCACAGCATCAGGGATGCCAGAGTCTGAATTCTAACAGTCCCTTCTAACCTGAGAAATTGTGGAAGACATCAATAGTGGTTTAGATTTTAAACGAATCTCAAACAATTAGAATATCATTCTTCCTATATGTCCCCAATAGAAACATAGAGCTGTGTATGTGTGGCAAAGTGAATAGCCTATTTAAATTCACTGAGTCTTAAGCTTGATGTATTTCAGTTCTGGGAGCCCAAGGAATGTAACAAGAAGACCAAGACGTGCAGTCCCCATGAATGTTCCCTGTCCAGTTCCTGGGGCATTGTAGGATGAGCTGGGAAGTATTTTTTAATCTTGTATAATGAAGACCCAATGGAGTTGTGGGCACAGGTGAAGTGAGCTTAGATGTGCTACTGAGGTTAGTGTGCCAGATCCTGGCTGTGTAGAATCCAGTTCTGGTGAAGCTATGGCTAAATATACAAGGGGGCTATCCACAATATGTCACATAAAGGTTTACCTGGGAAATAAAGTTGTCAAATAGTATGAAGCACTGTCTCCAACATGGGTAGACATCCTATTTTTAAAGACATTCTTACATGAGAAATCAAGCCCCAATTAGAAGTATGCTCATAGGACATGGCATCCACAGGACAGTTGTCCAATTAGATGGCATCTCATCTAAAGCCCCCAGTACACCTGACTTGGAGGAAAGGCGCAGACCCAAAGTCTGTAAGCTGAGCTCACTCTACAATGGAGAAGTTTCAAAGGACACATCCAGCATAGGCTTAGCACTCTTTCTTTTGGAGCTCACGCATGGCCAGTCACCTACAAATGGCCATGCTGTTTCTTTGGCTGAAAATATGGAAGTTTCTATGTACATACTATGGTTCATGTAAAGATTAGATTATGTTTTTAAAAGTGGAAAATGGTCATTCTGGCAGCCAGATCCAAATGAGAAAACATATTTAATCAAGTTACTTTGGTTTTGTTTGGAACCAGAGAAAAAGCCACTCTGCAATGACAAAAATGTCTAAATCTCCCTCTTTTTTTTTTTTTTTTTTTTTTTTTTGTGGTACTGGGGATTGAATTCAGGGGCATTCTACCTCTGAGCTACACCCCCATCCCTATTTTTTATTCTTTATTTTGAAACAGGGTCTCACTAAGTTGCAGAGTGCTTCACTAGGTAGCTGAGACTGGCCGTGAACCCGGATCCTCGGGTCTCAGCCTCCCAAATGCTGGGATTACAAGTGTGCGCCACCACGCCTGGCCTAAACCTCCCTCTTTCTAACCAATGTAAGAGACTGTTGCTTCTGCATCAATTACAGGATCTATTACAGTCCTCTTGTGTAATTAATTGTTAAGCTACCAATAGTCACCAAATTATTTCTACTTTTTCATAGCATCCAATTTATATGTGTCCCTGCTTTCCCGCAGGTTAACTTAGCCTATGGTGTAGTCAACACAGTTCAAATTCCATAAGAAGGCTGTTTTGTTAGAAGGAATGAGGTCTCTATGGGTATAGTAAAATTCTCATCTACAATATGTAAAAGCCTATAGTTTGGAGTTGGCAGAAAGATATACATTCATTAAAATTTCTGAATAATTATTAGGTTATAATTCATGGAGGAGTTATTAGGAACACACACACATATATACACACACACATATATACACACACACATATATACACACACACACATACACACACACACACACACACACACACTTTTATCTTCCTGAAGATGCTCATGATCTATGCAACAACAAATAAAAATTAAGGTTATTATTTCTCACTGCAAACCTGAAAATATCCCTTGGATGAGGCTCATTTTTGCTAAACTTTACTAAATCCATTCAGAAGCAGGACTTCCCTGACCCATGACCATGAGCAGTATTGAAAATAAATTTAGCCGGGCGTGGTGGCGCACGCTTGTAATCCCAGCATTCGGGAGGCTGAGACCAGAGGATCCGGGTTCGCGGCCAGCCTCAGCTACCTAGTGAGGCACTCCGCAACTTAGTGAGACTCGGTTTCAAAATAAAGAATAAAAAATAGGGCTGGGGGTATAGCTCGGAGGTAGAATGCCTCTGAGTTCAATCCCCAGTAC
>PVLC010001218.1:118016-130313 GCA_004027655.1 Graphiurus murinus | reverse complement strand
TTTGATGAAGTTCCCTATAGATGACTATGAGATGATTTGATGAACATTTGAACAACTGTGGCTTGTGTACCATTATGTAAAAGATGAACACAGAAAGACGAGAGAAGGCTTGGAAAGATTTGGGCCTTTCTCATAAAGACCAGGAAAAGCCTGGTTTACCAAATGGAAATAACTGATAATTATGTGTTTTCTCTATATATTATACAAACTTATTTTAATGTGTTTAATTAGTTTTAGAGTAGTGAGCATGTGTATTGGCAGGCCTAGAAGGGGTGTTATTCCAGGTGAGATGAGAAGGAAAGAAGTGGTGTATTCAAAAATATATAGGAGGTAGAATCATTCATTGGTATTTGATAATTGCACATGGAGGACTAAGGGAAGAACAGCTAGTTGGCTACTGACCTACACAGTGGGGTTGATGGTGCCATGTTAGTCTAGAGTGGGAATCTAGAAGGAAGAAGAAGTATTTTGGGGGAAGAACAAGAGTTTGGTTTTCAACAAGTTAATTTTGAGGTGTCTTTGGGATGACCAGCAGGAGGGGAAAGGTAGGCAGGCTGGAATTCTGAGAAACTCATGAGCTAGAGGCATAAATTTGAGAGGTGCAGTCATTATTTCCAGAGCTTTGGAAACGTTGTTAGGAATTTTGACTTAAGTTAGAAAAATTAAGAATTCCCCAACACCTCCCCCTAGTTGCCTGAAGCTGACATTTCCAAAGTTAAAGGAGCTGTTTCCTCAGCGGCAACCTAGAGTCATGGCCCAGGAGCTCTCCCTAATGTAAACAAGAGAGAGCCTATCAGACCAGTTACAAGGTTACTAGAGGGCTGGGGGATGGAATGTAAATTAACTGCCTTTCCTGCTTTCTGTATCTTGCTTATGCTAGGTGTAATAAATCTTACCCCTCCCATCCCAAAAGTGTAAGACTGAAGGTATAAGAGCCATGTGAGCCCTTTCTTCTGGGCTCAGTTCCGTGGCCCTTATGGACTGAGTCATTTACCAGTAAATAAAAGATGCCTGTATATATGATTTTGGCCTCCGGAGGTCCTTTTCTGGGGATGAGGTGGAGACAGAGGGTCCTGCAACAATAGAAGGTAACAAATAGAGTCATCCAGGGTGCAAGGGAATTACCTGGATAGCTTGTTACTGTAGTATCCGGGAACCATCTCCAGGGCTTTGAAAGCGGCAGGTCTGGCATGGGGCCCAAGTATTTCTTTTTCTAACACGCTTGCACATATAGGATTCCAATACTGCTGGTTTGAGGACCACACTGGACATATCAATCACTGAGGGGATAAGTAAATAAAAGAAAGAGAAGAAATAAGCACATGGCTTATGGGAAGCAGTTTAGTAAAGTGTCATGCTGCATTGGTTTGAGCCCACAGGTTACCAGATAAGAGTTTCTAGTTACCAGATGTGCTCCAAGGATATAAACTAAGACTCAGTTTCTCCACTTGTAAAATAAGAAGTAACAGCACAAATTCATGGTGTAATTTGAAGACTTAAATGATAGCTAATGGAAAAAACTTAGCATGGTGCTGAGTATACATTGAAGAATAGTCCTTAGCTGGGCAGGGTGGTGTATACTTACAAGTGAAGTCCTCCCAAGTACTTGGAAGACTGAGACAGGAGGATCATAGGTTCAAGATCAGCCTCAGCAACTTAGTGAGGTCCCTCACATCTTTGCAAGTCTCATTTTCAAAAGTAAATATATATATATATATATATATATATATATATATATATATATATATATATATATATTTGGCTGGGGGTAAAACTTGGAGGTATAATGCCTCTGGGTTTAACCTCCAATAAAAAGGGAAAGGACGAGGAGGGAAGGGAAGGGAAGGGAAGGGCAGGGAAGGGAAGGGAAGGGAAGGGAAAAGAAAAGAAAGTCAAAGAGCAACAGAAAAAATCAAGAATATGTGATAACATGGAAGCCAATCTTAGAAAGTTTCTCTCAAAGGCAGGAATTGTTAAGAGTGTCATATGCTTTTCAGAAGTCCAACAAGATAGCAAAATGAAAATTCAACCCTCATTGGATCTAGAGTTAGCTGGTAACATAGAATGGTTCATGGTTCATTTCAGTAAAGCAGTTTTATATACATATTTGTTTTTGCATAGGTAGAATGAAGTGTATTTACCTTTAGGATGAATTATCTAATTTGAAAATGAACACATTTCCATTGAACAAGCTATGTCCCATGCAGGTTTATTTAAGCTGGAACAGACTTTGGGATTTTTGTTTGTTTTATATACTTTTATTGGTGCTTTGTAGTCTCATATCATAATGTAGTTCAGAGTGATAGGGCCATTCATACACATAGCACTTGCTGAGCTTCCCCACCCCACACTCTCATGTTTAAAAAAGCATTTCCAGCTAGGTGTGAAGGTGACACAAATGTCATATGCATTTAACAAGGGCCCTTTCTACATTTGCTGTGAGAGCTGATGGCTCTGAGAGTCATGAAGGACTGTCAGTCCTCATGACAGTCCCACGACTCCATTGAACTCTCATGTTCCTTGCTCAGTGCTTCAGTCTCCCCCATGCCCACAAACTGAATAATTGTCTGATCTCTACCAGTGGGGACACAGCTATCATTCCTTCTTTCCAGCTGAGAAATGCTTTGTTTCCCTTTCAAACACCACTGCATTCCAGTTGCAATTTTCCTTGACTGGTCAATATTTTATAAGTCAGTCTCATGCCAGTGTTTCTTCTTGGACACGTGATAAATGGCAAACCCAACAGAATTTTAAGATATTGTAGCTCGTGCCATTGCCACTGCTGCGCCAGAAGAGGGGGCTGGAGTCAATGACCACATGCCAATGACCTGCATAGGTATTTTGCAAATCCTAAAAGCTTTTAGATGACATCACCAGGTTCTTGACGTTTTTTAGAGAATTGTCATGTCATAAACTCAGTGGGGAAAGAAGGAAACCACTCAAGGATTCTGACATTTGTGATCCAGGAGTATGAAGAATTTAAGATCTTCTCTGTATCTTATTTTTCTTCCTTAGGTGATCTTGCTATTCCCATCCAGAGTCCCTCTTCCTATGCCAATTAAATCACACATATTCAAGACCTGGCTCCAAGGCCAGTTCTTTGGGGTGCCTTCAGAGATAACCACAGACTGAATTAAGCTCTCTTTTTATTTGACTATCTACTACAATTATTTTCTTTAATGGCCAATTTAACACTCTTGTTCCTGCAACGAAATTTGGGTTCCCACAGTGTGCAGCATTGTGCCAGGGACATAGAAAACCTCCATAAGTAATATTCAGGTTCAACTCAGTACTTAGGGGGAAAACCAGTCATCGTTTTATTCATTAGTAAATTAACTTTCATTGCAAATCTGCAGGGATTTCTGTCTTTCAGCCGTACATTTTCTTCCCATTTTGCCTTTAATGAATTAAGCACCAACACCTCCCCCTGTGCGTTTAATTACTGTACTGATTGCTTACTATGTGTGCTACATGGTGTGGAAAGCATACAAGAGTGAAAAACAAAGCACTCTCTCTGACCTCCTTGGGGAGGGAGACCAAAACCCATAAAAACAAGAAAACACATTAAACTACATAAAACAAGTGCCAGATGAGTGATCCAAATAATTGCACAGCTCTTGTGGCCCCAAGCCGTGGGCCTTTCTCCTCATGGCAGTCTGACTTCCTTCAGTTAAACCTTTGACCTTTGATCATGGAACTTGGAAGGACCTTCTTTAGCACCGTCTCTTCTCATTTTAAGCCTGACATTTCTTTACCCTCCATGACTCTCTCTTTTAAAACACTTCCTACTTTTTGCTTTGTTTTCTTCTCCTTTACTCTCCAAACTATCAAGCTGCTGTTTCTCTTGTAAGATTCCATATGCTTGCCTAAATTGCCTTTGAAGTACTTACCATGTCCAACCTCGAAACATTTACTAACTTTCAAGATTCCTTAAAAAATAAATTATTTTTATTTTATGATAATAGCAAACATGTACACACTTTTAATACAAACAAATTTAAAATGCTCTGCATAGAAAGATTATCCTTCTGTAAGCATCTGTTATATGCATTTCTGTGTCAAGCCATCCATAAGACCATGATCTGAGGCATGAAGGTGGGAGCTGATGATCCAATCAGGTGGGATAATCATAAACTGAAGCAGGTGGAGAGAGTGATGTCTAACAATGAGGTAATTGCTAAAGTAAAGGAGCAGGAAGAAGAACCTTAAAAGATAAGTGGGGATCCATGGGAATATCTTCTTACTAGACTTCCATCTATTAATAGCTCTGTAACAAATTTACCAAATTATAGTTATAAAAAAGAAGTTTGATTAAGTATATGGCAAAATATTTCTATGTATGTGGTATACTCTTAAAAATTATAAACAGGTTCCCAAAGCATTGGAGACATTTATAAGGGAGACTTCTACATCTGACTGCTAAGATACTCCATGGTTGTTTAGCATTATAACATTAATAACTAGAAGTTATGTATTTTTTGTTATCTTATTCTCACAATTGCCACAGTTTTCCATCTGAACAAAATACGCAGCTAAGTATATTAGAGCATGCACCTACATAACAATTTGCATCTTATATTTGATTTTAATCTCATTTCTATTCATGGCTTATTTAAAATGTTTTTAAATATATTTTATATATTAAAAATCAAACATGTTTATGTGTATACATTTGTATATATGCATGCATATATGTGTATGTGTGTGTATATATGCATATATACATATGTATTTACTTACACACACATATATATACACACACCTACAAAAGTACTATACTTACAAGCAGATATATAAATATTGGAGGATATCACCCCAAATTATTACTGTCTCTGTGAAGCTATATTTGTAAGTAGTAGAAAGTCTGGCTAATAATGATTTAGATATAACATGCTTATCATTTATTTAAAAAAAGGCTAGGTAGCTCGTCTTAGAGTTAGTTTAGCAGCTGAGTCATTTCACTTTCTAGCTTTCCATTCACATTCTTGGCTTGATAACTTTTAAGAGCAATCTTTCACCTCATGATGAATATATGTCTTACCTTGCCCAAAGCTTCTGTAATTTTAGGTGAGTAGTGCTATATGGATACAGTATCATGAAATGCTTAGGTAAATTCTAAGATCTCAGAATTATTGATATTTGCATTTTACTTAGAGGAGAACCAAACCCAACATACTGTCATTGTTTATTACATTAAGCTATTTGGAAGGATAATAACAATGTTTTCTTTGAAATCACTCGAGGCACCATGAGAGATAAGTACATAGTTTAATTGTGTGATTCTTTAATATTTCAAAATGGAAAATCTGAGTGCATATTAAACCTCATATCTCTCAGCTCCTCCACCCAGGACTTCTGCAGAGCTGCTCACTTGGGCCTTGGCTCCTCCGTAATGTGCTGATAGATGACAGTGTGATGGGAAAGCAGTGGGTAGGATAGGCGGTAATCACAGGAGACAGCACTTGTCAGATGAAAATTAATTGATTGTAATTGCTTTGCCATTGGATTGCGTTTGGAGTCTGTAGCTTGTTAAAACCGCTGATTACAAAGCAAGGGTTCACATTTTATGCTGTAGGTTATGTGAATGAAAAGCTATTCTTAAAGGAATGATCAGTGAATATCAATAAATGGATAATAAGAAATTAGAGGAAGAGTTAACTAACTGACCATGAGTTAATATACTTTAGCATTCAGAGTTGCAGTCAACTACATGGCATTTCATATTGAATTTCTTTTGCTTGGAGCTCTTGAATGTTAAATATTTTCCATAGAAAGAGATTGATTCTGGGTGGCTGTTGATCACATACTGCCTTGAATAACAGATCTTCACTGTACAGTAAATTTCTTGGAAAATAGAAAATGTGTCTGTTTTGCAGAGCCTTTATTTTGTACCTAAGTATTAACAGATAGTTATTTTGAAACGGAAAAAAATAAGTTCCAGTATAACACTAAAAAAGAGGACAACAAAAGTCAGTTTTTCAATGTTCACAGTACATGAATAATTTGTGAGAGTCTGTATGAATCTGAAGGTATTGTCTGTGAAATATTCATCATTATTAAGCATGTACCAAAACAATAGAATGATATGAAGTTACATCTAACTTTGTGTTTTAAGAGCTACATTAACTATCAGCAAGATTTCATTCATAGCATTTAAATGGTTGGTGATGTGAGAGAGGTCAGCTTTGTTGACAATATTTTTATTGAGCATCAATTCCAATGATGTATCAACTTCTATCCTCTAGGGGCTTACACACTGATGGGATGAATAAACTTGGGAGCAAACCACTATGGTGTTGAATGCATAATGTATGTGATAAGAGGTTCTAGGGACATAGGGTAAGAAGAGTACCTAAATGCTGAAGGACTTTTGGTTGGGTGAAAGAAAAGGGTGCCCCAATAAGGAAGAGCAGTGTGATAGATCCTGATATTTGGGAGAAGTAAAATAATAGTTGGAAATTAAATTATATGTTTGAAATGCAGGAAGAGGAGATCAAGCCGGGTGCAGTGGAGCACAACTTCTAATTCTAGTACTAGAGAGGCTGAGATAGGAGGTTCATAGTTTTGAGGCCAGCCTTGGCAACTTAGTGAAACCTTATTTCAAAATAAAAAATAAATAGGAGAGAGAGTGTGGCTCAGAGGTAGAATACCTCTGGGTTCCATCCCTAGTACCACATATGCACATAAAAGTGGGAGGTCAGATTGGCAAGATTACAAAAGTCCCACACCATTCTTTGTTCTCCTTAGTAGAGACAACTGGGGAATAATTATTTCTTAAAAAACATTTATTTATTTATTTATTTATTTATTTATTTATTTATTTATTTATTCATTCATTCATTCATTCATTCATTCATTCATTCATTGTAATGCTAGGGATTGAACCCAGGGCTTCATAAACACCAAGAACTCATTTTACCTCTGAGCTACATCTCCAGCCCTACTGAGGACTTTTAGATGTGGGAGAGACATGAGTGGGTTTCCTTTTAGGGTGGCCACTTTCTCCTCAGTTTGGATGATGAGCAGGGAAAAGACTCTTTGTGACCTCCAGTTAGTGAGCTCATTTAGTATGCTATGCTGTTGAACATTATTACTAATCTAGGTCTATGAAAAGGAAAGTAAAATAGCTTAAATGATGAACAATTTCATCTGTGACTTTTTAAATATGTATGTACATACATGTTTATACATACATATATATAAACATACATATATATTTCTTGACAGTTTAGTGGAATTGTCGCTAGGACTTTAGTTCCTGCAAACTGTAGCTAGGAAAATGTTTACATGTGGTAATAGAATCTATATCCTATAGGTATCCCATATTTATGGTTAATTTCATATCTGGAAAGTGTAGATATACAGATTAATTTAAAAATGTAAGTAATTACGATTTTAAAAATGTGTATTTAAGAGAATGTTAAAAAATTCAATAATTTGGTTTGGCTAAATATTTACCAGAAACGTTCTTCACATGTAAGTATCTTTTTCAGAATTTGGAACATTTGCATTTTAATTACATAATAAAAGGAGAAAGTGAAAGAATAATTGGCTTAGCTATTAGCCAATTATGGCTGTAACTAAAAAAAACTAAAAAACTGACATGGTTTCCACAGAACAGTCACAGTGTACATTGATCAGATGTTTAATGACATTTGGCAACAATTAAGGGACGGCAGTGTTGTTCCAATACTTCATACAACGTGCTTGTTAAAACTGAAATTTATGAAAGTGCATTTGGATGTTTGACTTAGGATCATTCAACTTTTACTATCAGTGTGTCTTCAAATGGAACTTGTGTAGAATGACTGCAATTGTTAAAATCTAGTGAGGAAGCCAGGCGTGGTGGAGCACATTCTGGTAATTCCACTACTGAGGAGACTGAGACAGGAGAATCACAGGTTCTAAGCCAGCCTCATCAACTTAGCAAGATCTCTGTTTCAAAATAAAATAGGGCTGGGGGTGTAGCTTGGAGGCACAATGCCCCTGGGTTCAATCTCTAGTCAGAGAGAAAGAGAGAGAGTGAGAAACCTAATAAAGAAATAGAGTGGTCTCTCCTTAACCTCAGGGCGCTAGTTCCAGGACACCCACTCACTACTGGTATCCAGCTAGCATTTGCATAAGTTATGTACATACTTTGAGTCTTGTCTCTAGATTACTCATAATATGGAATACAAGATAAATGCTATGTAAATAGATGTTCTATTGTATTGTTTAAGTGACAATGACAAGGTGAAAAAAAGGGGCGGGCATGTTCAGTAGAGACACAGTTGCAGTGGATTGTGAGTATTTTCAATCTGCAGTTTGTTGAATACCAGGATACAGAACCTGTGGCTATGGAGGGCTCCCTGATGGACAACTGAGTACAGTGGTAGAACTGGCTATGTTGGTCAGCATTGTGGTGTCATCCTACCCCGAGTTCCCACCATCATGGTGCATGCACAGACCTTAAGGCACACACACGAGCCAGTGATGGGGCCTTTGGTGTCAGCAAAAATGCTGATGTTATTTCCCTCTCTGCTCTCCTTGACAGATACAACAACATATTCCACTGAGCGATCTGAGCACTTCAAACCCTGTCGAGACAAGGACCTTGCGTACTGTCTTAATGATGGCGAGTGCTTCGTGATTGAAACCCTGACAGGATCCCATAAGCACTGTCGGTAAGCAAAAGCGACTTTTTACAAGGACCAAGGTGGAGGGTGATGGTGAGCCTGGGAATGCAATGCAGTCCAAATGCAATGCGGGGATGCCTACAGGCCTGTTTTCTTAATGGAAGAAGTGACAGTCTTTACATTGGAAGGGGCAAGGCAGACATGTCCTTAACATTCAAGCAAGAAACAATAGAAGTAGTGTAGATGAGGTGCAAGATTCACCTCTCCAAGTTAAGGAATGTTTACTTTTTATTTCTCCCAATTGAATGGAAATAATCATTTACTTACTTCTAACAACTGTATTTATGGACAAGGGTTTCAACTCATATCTTGATACTCAAAAATAATCCTTTCTTGCAAATCTAAGGATCACAGTGAGACAAGCAAACTGCACAGCTTGGATCGAGAGTCTCAGTATTGCACGTGAAGCAAATCCAGGAGAATGTAACTGTGTCCAGTGAGAACTGTGTTTGATTTTTATTTTGCCCTCCTTAATTAATCTCAGTACTTTTTTTAAAACACTTTTGATGATGAAACACTCTCCAGCAAGATGTTGTAAATGAAATCATAGTCCTGTTATAGTCTGAGTAGACAACCACTTAAGGAAAATTCCCAGAGAGATCAGGGAGGTGTTTAATTGGTTTTTAGAGACCTAAGGTTATATAACTGCTAAAAATAAAAACAAGTGAGATAAATAGTGCCCTTATAGCGATACTACAGCTTTAAGCCTCAACAGAAGAATCAAATTAGCATTCAGAAAATATTTCCCACCGAGTTTCGCTTTCCCACACTTCCCTAGTAATTTGTTTTTTTCTTGCAATTATATATGCTTCAGTGAACATATATATCCACACCCTTTTCCTTCTCTTTATTTACCCTTCTCATATGAAACAATTATTAAATTAATTATTCTGAATCGTGAAGCATGGAAGATTATGATTTTTTCCTCTCTATTGGTATTATAAACTTTATTCCTGTGTTGTTTAAGATTTGGTGCAAAGAAATGCATCTTATAGTTATGGGCTTGGAGTGTGAAGGGAAATCCTTTCTGGTTCCAGTCCATGGGGAGGACGGGATGTCACAGTGGGCAGTGGCACAGGGGTGGAAGAACTGATGAATGGTAAGAGTAGATGCCACACAAGTTTCCATATTTTTGTGTCAGTACAGGTAGGACTGGGACTTTTTCTCACCTTCGAGTGTGACTTTGGGCATGCCATTACATTTAACCCATTTATTGAATTTTCACCCCATCCCTAACCTCTGTGAACAAAAGGGTATAGGAATTTTTCTTCACTATACCCCTCTTCTCTTGCTGCATTAATATATCTGTGAGAACACAGGCAGGAAGCACAGGCATGACTTTAATACCTCAAGGGAAGACGAATGAGCTAACTTTCAAAGGCTGATGTGCATCCAAAGTCTTTAAGACACTCAACCATATGTCAGCTACCAAGGTCGATCTCATGTGGTTGACATATGTACATGTGGGCACTGTGTTGGTGCCCCAGAGGTTCATGTGCAAGAAGCTTGGTCCCCAGTGTGTTGATGTTGAGGTGGGGGAGCCTTGAAGAGTCGAGGCCTGGTAGAAGGTGGTTAGGACTTGAAGGCTCCACCCTCATGAGTGGATTAATGCTGACTGTAGGAGCAGGTGAGGTCCAGTAAGAGTGGATTAGTTTCTTCAAGAATGGGTTCTCATAAAAAGACCAAGTCTGACATCTTTGCTGTCTCTTGCTTCCTTGCTCATACCTGTGCCCCTTCTGCCTACAGCTGATTCCCTTCCTGCTTCTCTACTATGTGTCACACAGTCTAGAGGCCCTCACCAGGATGCCAGCACCATGCTTTCTGGACCCTCAGGTGCCAGAATCATGACCCAAATTAACATCTTTATTTTATAAGCTACCCAGCCTCAGGTATTTTTTTATAGCAACACAGTCTGTGACAGTAGGCAATCAATTAAGTTTGAAATTTTAGTTCATCAAAGAAAGGGTGAATTAGAAGTGTCAGCTAATGTAGTGATTTTCTTTGATGGTGTTTTAGGACCATTAAGAATCCAGACCATAGTGTGCAGGCTGATACAATTCATCATTTTAAAACTGAGTGTGCAGAACAGAAGATAGTAATCTTTCTTTTTCAGTATATAGCCTTGCTAACTTTTTTTACATCATGGGTGTATTAATTTGCTTGGGATGGTCTAATCAAGAATGACAGACTGTGGGGTTTAGCAACACAAATTTATTTTCTTACTATTCTGGAGACTGGAAGTCTATGAGCAAGGTATTAGCAGGGTTGGTTTCTTGTAAGGCCATTTGTCTTTGCTTATAGATGGCCATCTCTCTTAATCTTCTTCTTATTGTTCCTCTGTTGTTGTCTCTCTCCAAAGTTCCTCTTCTTGTATGGACACCAGTCAGTTTGGATTAGAACCCACCCTAATGACCATAAATTAGCTTAGTTACATTGGCAAAGATCTTTTCTCCAAATATGGTCACATTCTGAGGTTTGGATGTTAGTACTTCAGTATAGGTATTTTTGAGACAAAATTCAGTTCATAACAATGAATCTCAGATTCAGAAAAGGAATTTTCCACCTTTCTTTGAATGTATGTGCATATCTAATTTTTGTAGCATATATTAACAAAGATAGATCTATGGCTTAACCAGAATGATGTACATTTATAATAATTCTGGCCTTCAGTCTTCATATTTCTTGCATATTTCAGTTCAGACAACCTATAATTTAACATAGAGTGACAACATGGCTAATCATAACAAAAGAGCAACCCAAGACAGAATTGGAACTCAAGTAGGTTAATAGATGCCTATAAATCTCCTACTAGCGTATATGAATAAATCACACATCACATGTGCCTGCTATTCATCTCCCTGGCTCTGCTGTGAATAAAAGGCATACATTTGTTCCTGCATCAGCCACTTCTAAAAATTCCAATGTACTTATTAATAATGTGCCATTTTGTACAGCACTCTATTTAAGTAGTGCATTTCATTCATTCTTCTCCCATTCGACAAATGTTTATTGAGAACCTCCAATCACCAAGATAGTGCTGAATAAATACATAGGGAAATCAGTTTAAGAATTAAATGGCAATGCACTTTGTAATGTGTTTGGAGAAGTGAAATACTTCATCATTAGGAAGTAACGAAACAAAAGCAAAGTACTTTCAAATGACTGGCATGCTTGTAGGGGCATATTTATGACATATTAGTTACTGGATTATGTTTCAAGTAAAATAAGACATCATTTAGTATATCAGAGCAGCAATGTAAATGATTGTACTGTATCTAGTATATTAATTTATTTTTATATATCACAAAAGATTATAAATTAAAGTATGAGAAAAATTAGGATGATATTTTCAGGATTCTTTTTTTTAAAAGTTTCAGTCCTGTTAGGGAGAAAATGGGACATAAGAGGGACTCCAGATGAAGGAGAATTCTTAGGTGAACAAAGAATTTGATTTAACAGAAGGTGATGGGGGGAGGGGGGACACCCTAATGAGTATGATGTACTTATAAGATCACATCAAAGTCAATCACTAAACTGACCTTGAGAAGGAGGGAGAAGGAGGGAGGGGGGGGGGAATTGGGGAAGGGTTAATGAGAAATGTGTGCATGGATGTCTTTACCTA